>SKCR01039114.1:0-77440 GCA_019454045.1 Zanthoxylum bungeanum | reverse complement strand
GGAAAACTGCTCCCACAGTATTATCTGGCATAACCAGACTACTGACAAATGGACACAAGTGACATTTCGAATCTTGATACATTATATTTTAAAGTGTTGGGCTGTTGCCTACTAACAAAAACGAAAGGAGGACAATGGGATAAATAAAAGAGTAATGCTACAATAACAAATTTGATATATAAAGTTTGTATCCCAGATGTGTCGTCTGATGTGCAAATAATAGGTTATTACCACATTAATGATCGGATAGTGAAGTAAACTATCACTTAGAACATGTTAGTCATTGACTGGTGACACATTATTTAGAAAACAAACTTTATGTCTAACTTTGTATGTGTAGCATTACTGTAAATAATTTATTATAACACCGGCAAAATCAAAATATAATTCGTCTTCTTTGACATTCCCTTTTTAGGTAAGATTTGAACCGGAGATCTGCCCCGCTCCCACCACTTTTAACGATTGAGCCAAAGCCGAGGGCCTAATATACTGCCTTTTACAAGTCTACTATTTTAACTCTAGTTTGTATACACAAAGCTTAATTCTGGCAAATGTCACCCGAAATTCATTGGAGGAAAACCTTGATGAAATCACAGAAGTGCATTATTTTAAACTGATGAAGATATATAAAAATAAATTCTTTGAACAAGAGCGGTAAAAACGAACATAAATAGCTTCAGAACAATGAGATACAACAGCAGATGCATTACTGTTCTATTGTTCTATGATGAGCATTTCTTTATTAGACACAAATTTGACACAATTGGCAAAGAATTACTTAGCAATTAAGAACTAAGGGTACCGTGACTAGGCATCAACAATTCTCCACCAATGTAAATATTTTTTTTAAGAAAATAAAATCGTTATTGCAAGTAAGATAACAGAACTCTGAAAGGAAAAAAGACACCAATAGCTGACCACAACAATAGAGGGAGAAAAATGAGAAGATAAAAATTACAAAAATAACATAAATTTGTAAAGTTTGATTTATAGCAGTTATAGCATGGTAGAAATAACTGGCCCATGGTTTGAATCATAACTCGAATTTTAAATCCACACCAAATAACAAATCATCAACTAGAAATGCACTTCACCACAGGATGAAATTTAGATAGCATGGGAAATACTTAACAAATTCTGCTTTTGGCAGAAGAAAAAATCAATCATATCGCTAAGCAAAACATAGAAGACTCCTGTCACCATAAACATAAGTGCGGTATTGTTAATGCTGAAAGGCAAGTAATAGTTAGTATACCTTATAATAGCTCCATTGAGTCTGCTCACCGACTTTGTAAGACAAAGGGTCATCACTACAAAATGCAAGCTTTGCAGTTGACAAATATAAAACTCCCACTACTGGACCAGCAGATGTGGATAGATAGCATGCATAAGTCTTCAGAAGCTGCTCCTCAGGAACAGTGTCAAAACTTTGTCGAAAGATCTTCTCATATCCACCTTCTGCAAGAACTTTTGTTCTCTGAGCAATTCTTCCCACAGCAGCATCAGCAAGATTAGGGCCAGTTTTCACTGCAAGCGAAGATATTTAGGTTAGGGCCCGTTTGGCTTAGCTGTTTGACAGTTGTGCTTTTAAGCCACAATTCTAAGGTGTTTGGTAAACACTCGCAGTTGCAGATTTGAAGTTAAGGTGATTTTACTCGAAATTGTAATGAAAATCTTAATATTATCTTTACTCTTATTCTAATTTATTATTTAAAACTCATATTTACCAAATATGATCAACTTTTATTTCATAGCAGCTGTGGCTTTTAGCACCACACTACTAAATGGAGCCTTAGTTTATTACTTTATTTACTTCCTGGATTCTGTAGACCGGACGAATTAGATTGATAAGACATTCAAATATGAATGCATATGCATCACAATCTTGCGAAATCTACATATGGGAAAAAAGTAAATTTCAAGTAAATAAAAACTACGAACATGATCATAATGCTTGAAGATCATAAGCTTTAACGTGCTACACGCAAAGCCAATCCTAAACACTTGATTTGAGGACATTCCTTCATATTCCAAATGTCGAAAAGAACAAAAAATATTCTCACTATAAGCACTCTGAAATATCATTTAAAAAACATGCCTCTTCCTCTAATAGTATTCTGAAAATTGTACAAATAAAAACATCTAAAAATAGATTCGTATTGATAATTAGCAAACAACACTTGAGGTTTATTTGGCTTGCGGAAAAACTTATCTTTATTATAATTGTCAAAATTATTATTTGAAATGTATTAATTAGCAAAAAGTATTATTTTTATTCCACAGTTATAGCTTCCATTTCGAAGCAGATGTGGCTTAGAGTCACAAACGACACAAGTACCAAACGGAGACTTCAAAATCGAAATTAAAGTAATTAGAAATACTTACAGTGTTGCCACATATTGCCAGCGAGATCCTCAGCCTTCTTCGTAGCCTCCGCCGCCTTCTTCCCCCAATTTGATAACGCGCCCTTCACCGACTCCAGCTTATCTAATAATAATATTCCAAATAATCAATCATTAAAAATTCGAAATCATTATTTCTTAAAGAAAATAAATAAATAAAAATAATGAAAAAACTGAAACAGACTCTTTGAAGATGATGGCTGAACCGGAAAGGGGGACACGTAGGGATTGGACTCAGCTGGCATGGCGGTGGCGGCACTCTCGTTGATAGGCGCTGGGCCCGTGGTTAAGTTTGACCAATTTTGAGGAGGTGGAGCGACGTCGTTTGGGTCAAGCTTAGGGTAAGGAGCGTAGTCCGCTGAGTGAGGTTCCTGTTGCTGCTGCATATGGGAGTCTGAAGAAGCTTTGCTTTGAATTTCTTGCGGATTCATCCTTTGGATTCCCAATTACAATTTTCTCTCGAGCTAGAATCAATATGTCGGTTTTCCTTTTTTCTTTTTCTTCTAGTATTTATTTCGTTACAGCTGAGATTTCCATGGGCTGACAATACTTCCTAGTCCACACTGGCCCAAGTATTTACTTGTTTGGGCTGGATTTGGGCTTTTTTTAATCGTAATATTACATTATTTACACCTTTTTCAGATTTTTTCTTTTTTGGATTTATTTAAAAGTCCAAATTGAATAAGATCATTCTCATTTATTATAAGCTCAAAATGGGATTTGCATTTAATTCACATACTTAATACATACATATATATAAAATATAGTAATTATAAATATGCCATTAAAAGAAGACAAAGTGCATATCGTTTATTGTGGGTGGTTGTTTTTTTAATATTTTGATTTAAAAATTAAATATTTCTAAAAATATGAAATGTTTTATAATATATGTACGTGTCAAGTTTGGGCCAGGGACCCAAATATCATTACTTCCCAAGTCCACGTATTAGACTTGCCACCAAAGCCCAATCCACACGAATTCTAGTTATTAAAAGACGAGTCTGCACATGACTCATACATAGGGCCCACAAGCATGTATCCCCACAAGGGTAGGAAGCCTATACGACCCAGAAGTCCTTCAAAAAACCACAGACCATGTTAGTCATAATCATTTTTCCCACAAGGAAACTAAATAATTGGACCAATCCAAGTCTAAATGGGATTACACTTAATCTTAGGACATCTAGGTACTCCTAATTCAATCCCAACTCCACAACCATCTTCTAAAAGGATTGGAATTCAACTATTCCAAGGAATCATAAGCCGACTATGAGGCTACTTCACAACCTATAAAATTAGAGGGGGTCCAAGGGATTGAGGCACTCACTGATGACTGATGACTCAAGATTCATCACTCAGAACTCAAGTTCTGACTCAACAACTCGAGCTTTGGCTCTCGCACCCTCGAGTTTTCCATAAACACGGGTCTACCGCCCTCACTGCAATCAAACTACGAAGACCGAGGTAACCCTTAGCCTTGTTCTTCCCTCTTTTTGTTCATTATCATCATTGACTTTAGCGTCAGAGTGCCTACGGTGTCAACCACACTGGTGGGTAGCTGCTTTACGCTCACTTTGTTTTTGTTTTGCAGGATCGCTGGTGACTCATTATACAAATTCTCGATTGTATGCCGAATGTGAAATTCGGCGTCTACAGTATAGCGCCCACTGTGGGGCCCCAGCGATTCATATCAAGCAAATATCCATCAGTCTACGATCCACACAACAAACTTACACACATGGCTTCTAGCAGTAAAAACACACCAGACTTTATGGCTAGACAGTTGGTCGTTCATCAAGAACGGTTGCGAGCATTGGAGGAGGAAAACATTGCAATACGAAACATCAACACCAGCCTCCAGAAGCAATTGGAGCAGATGGTTTCGACTTCTCAATGGCGAGGTGCGCAAGATCACCCCAGCAGGCCTACTATTCCAATAACCTCTTAGAAGCATTCAATGATGTGGCTGGCAACAACCAACCACCGATAGATCACACTCAGAGCCGATTGACGACCAATAACCCCTCTCTCGTGGACGCAACACAACAATTCACATCTACCATGCGTAAAGAGATGGAGGAGCTCAAAGAGGAAATCCTCTCCAGCCTACCTTAAGTGAGGCTACCAGTGAAGATGAGTCAGGCTGGGATAATTTCGGACACTCATTTCTTGGAGGCCATTACTTTCGTAGAACTTCCACGGAAGTTTAGCCCCCCAAACATGAGGCTGTATGATGGATCCACCGACCCGGACGACCACGTCGTCTATTACAAATATGAGATGATATCAAAAGCCCTACCTCCACATCAATGAGAGGCTAGAATATGTAGAGGGTTCAATGAGACATTAGCAGGCCCCGCCCTCACTTAGTTCATTAACCTCTCGTACCGATTTGTTGGATCGTACTAAGAGTTGGCAGATAAGTTTGTGAAACACTTTGGAAGCTTCTGCAAGCTCGAGAAGACAACGGAAGACCGAAAAATAATCCAACAGCGGAAAGGGGAATCTTTGCGAAGAAACGTAGCTCGCATCAACAAAGAAATAATATCAATACCATATCTCCACCAGCCGACTGCCATATAGGCCTTTGGGAACGGTCTGCTCGCCAATAATGGGCTCTATAAGAAGTTAACAAAGTTCAAGTGCTACACCATGGACTAAGCAATGGCCCAAGCACAAGTTGAGATCCGATGGGAAGAAGAAAATAGGAACAATAAACGGGGCGGTCCTAGTAAGTAACTGCCATGAAAAGAAGACCTCAAACCATTCCAAAATGCCAAAGGATTTCTATATGAGGACCCACCAGCCAGCAGACAAAAGGATCTCACAAGTAAGAGACCATCACCCTATAAACAGAGATTATGAGCGTAGGCCTTCAGCTTACACGGTACGACGCCAGCATTCAATTGATTTGTCTCATTCGACATCAAGTCTGAACGACCAAGACTTGGCCTTTATCTGAGTCTATGTCTTTAGCTGACATAAAGTGGAAGCAACCAAGACTTTGCCTTCATTTAAGTCAAGGTCTCGAGAAGACATCAAAGTGAAATGACATAAATCAACAATCGACCAAATAACTAGATTATTGATGCCAAATAAATATACACATCCATAAAACATACAAATGCGGAGAAACAAAAAGGAATTCGTTCATTCATTAATATGAAAGCTTAGTTAAATACAAAACAAACTGAGTAATGCAGAGACATGATCAATCATCTGAGGCTGTGGCATCTTTAACGTCAATAGCTGGGTCACCATCAGCATTATTAAGCTTCGAGTCATGAGCATCCTCTTCCATCCGACCAAATTTCTCTCCAATTTCAGCAGTTTTTCACCATCCTTGGGAGCAGCCCCCTCACATACCTCAAGAGAATCCATAATATCTTCACTCCCAGCAGTCAAAGAGGAAAAAACGGCTTCCATTTTCTCATACTCCATGATCCATTTCTCATGAGTCTAGTCTTTACTGCTCTCTAAACTTCCCAGACTCTCTTTATAAGATTTTATCTCAAGCTTCATCAACCATTTATCGGCCTTCAAGGTCGAATCGAAAATTTTAGCTCTATCGTCAGCCTCTTTTGCACATCTCTCAATAGCTTCATTCGCTGTCCAAGCTTCAACAACTTCCATCCTCAAGGCCGTGTAGACTTCTGTAAGTCCATGATCCTTCTATAATTGGCCTCCGCAGCCATTAACTGCAAAATACTACGCTCTGAGACTCGCAAAGAAAAATAAAGTTAGAAAATAATGAAGTGCGCAAGCTTCTAAAGGCCCATCTTGTAAAGCCCATCTCACAAGGCTCACTTAGGTCTAGAAGAAGAAGTTGAAGACAACCACATCGTCGCATGGGGACAGTCAGACCATTTTAAACAAGTACACGTTGATCACTTGGAATGAGTACGACATTCACACGCTCTAACCAACATTTGAAGATCCACATATGCCCCAGTTGACGTACATGGACCTTCACCTGGTCCAGTTAACTTATTAAGCAACTCATTTCTCCCAATCGATAATAGCATACCCTTTTGAACATCTAGAAGGACCAGTCGACCATAAAATAGTCTAGTGGATGTGTAACTACTTCAGAAGACACAAAAGAACCTACATCTGGTCCAAACAAATATGGTAAAATCCTTATTTCAGTGGACATCTAAGGACCACCCTCTAGGTCAGCCGATATGGTCTCCAGACGATAGATAAAATCATCATTTTAGATATAACTAACTTAATTTGTGACTATACGCAAGAAACAACTCCTAACTACGACAACCTCACTCGACATGTTCAAATCCAGTCAATAGAATGGATTCAGCCAACCTTGCCCATGTCGATATATCAAGTCGACGGGAGCATTCCTCAAGACATTCTTCAGGTTAGGTTGGTTCTTGGGTCTTTATCTAGTCCAGTCGACTGAAGACTCCCCCATACCTTCTTCAGGTCTAGTCGGTTGGAGATAATTATGGACCTTCATTTGTTCCAGTCGACAAGAACACTCACATTGACCTTCTTCAGGTCAGGTTGGTTATGTTGGGGTTTTATAAGGAATTACGGGTTGGCGCAGCGGAGCGCGGAAAACGAATTTTTTTCGATTTCAAAAATTTTTCTTGTATTAATTAACCAATACTTAAAATCTGAAATTTTAACCCAAGAAATCATATTTTTATAATTACCAAATTACCCCCAAAGTTTTGTAAATTAATTATTTTGGTCATTAAAATGTCAAATACATATTTAATTGATTCCAAATCAATCCTAAAATAATTTATATAATTTGCAACATAAACCAGAAACTTTTCCATAATTCCAAAACTGCCCAGATTTTTCCAGAATTATGAAAACGGCCCAGATTTTTTATTAATTGCAAAACACATCAAGATCAAATCCAATCAATCCCAAATTTGACATACATCAAATATACATCAAATTTTATCATATATATGAAAATCCCCAAAATTTGAATGGGTTAAGAACCCTAATTTCACAAATTACTCAAATCGGACAATTTACATTAAATTGACAAAATTCAACACTTTAATCATCCAATTACAACACCAATAAAGTCTCACCATCATAAAATTAATCAAGAAAAATTCTAGGTTAATTATGAATGGCTAATTAACTCTAGAATGACAACTTTAATTTTCTAATTAATTCATTAAGCTTAATTACAATAATAAGTAAATAAATTAATCATACATGCTTAACATCCAACAAGCTTTAAACACAATCAATTACAAAATTAAAGAGTAGAGACATCAACTTAGCAACACAAATTGAAGATAAGATAAATTGAAATAATTTTCATATAGAAAATAAAGTGAAATTACTTACAAAATTTCAAGTTTTTGCTTTGGTTTTTGCTTTCTATTCCAACAAATGCTCTCAACTCTCTTTTGTAAATATTGTGAAACTTGTCTAACTTTCCAAAAAATGAAACAAAATAATTTTTGTATCAAAATTCAAATTGCCGATTTTTGCTTCCAAAAAATAAATAACAATTATTTATTTTTGTATCAATTTCATTGGCACACATTTTGGCTTAATTAAAGTAACACTTTAACTTTAATAAAGTTATCAAAAATGTGTTCCAATAATAACATGTCATTTCCAAAGAAATCATTACATAAAGATATTTATTTTATTAATTAATTTAATTATTTAACAATTAATTAATTAATAAAATATCTTAAATATATGTATTATATTTACATTAAATATCTCAAATACATATATTAATGATATAAGTTTAAATATCACAAATTGATATTTAATTAATGTGTATTTAATAATATAAAAAATTAAATACAAATACACATTAATTCGGAAATGACCGTTAGGTCCCGATTGCATGTATTTTTCGTTTAACCGTTAAACGAGATATAAATAATCAGTATTATTCATAACAATTGCCCTAGTGCTCTATGAGTATATCTCATATCCGTCACGAAATCAAATTTCGTGTTCATAATTCACCCACCCGTAAATTATGATGAACACGAATAAACTCTCTGAACCATACATGTCGAGGTCACTGCATACGTATAATCCCTCCGTCACAGGTATCCGGATTAATCCAGAGATATAGATACAAATGTCAAATCTCTATAGATATAATCATGTCGACGTTTCTATTAGCAATCCCTTAAAAACACTTAGAACTAATTTCTACAGTGTACCACGGGCCCATGGATTTAACAGATTGCTAATTCCATATTGAATACATATGCTCTGTACACAGAGCTGACGGATCTTATCTTGATACACACATGATATCATGGGCATCAGTCCACACCCAATGAACAGGCGTAGGTCTGATCTAAATAGATCGGTGACGTGACTATCATCTAAGTGTGGAGGATAACTCAGATATTCACAGTGGTATCTCAAGTTAAAGAATCACTATGCTCACTAAACCCTCCGCTATAAACACCTACACGTCTATACGAGTCCCCAAGACTCATGGTTCACTGAGAAACCATTGGAATCCAAGATTCTAATATACGACATGTACCAGTCTCAACGGGTTTACTTTACTGACCAAGTTGTGTAAACCTTGACAGGGAACAGTCTAAGAATGACAACGTCATGATACAACTCAATGTCAGTTGCGACGCTTTTGCAACAGTATCATAATTAATCATCCTAAGGTCAATTACGTCTTTACCATATTAAAGAAGAAGTTATATAAAAGAAACTGTTCATTTTATTCATAATAAAATATTACATTAGTATTTACAAGGAAATACATAATAAAATTGGCGCTCAGAGCACCAACCCTAACAAAATCTCCCACTTGTTCTAGTGCCAATATCGATTGTATCTAATATCCATCGACTCCACATGTTTATCAAATAACTTCAGAGGTATGGCCTTCGTAAGCGGGTCTGCTACATTATCTTTACTCGGTACCTTGCACATGACAATGTCCCCTCACGACATAATCTCTCGAATGATATTGTACTTTCGTTCCACATGCTTCGACTTCTGATGCGCCCTTGGTTCTTTTTCTTACGCAATGGCTCCAATATTATCACAGTATAACGGAATCAGATTCTCGATACTTGGGACTACTCCCAGTTTTGTGATAAACTTCTTAAGCCAAACAGCTTCTTTTGCTGCTTCAGAAGCAGCAATATATTCCACCTCTGTGGTGGAATCAGCTGTAGACCCCTATTTGGAACTTTTCCAACAAACTACACCTCCGTTAAGGGTAAATACTTTCTATCATCGGGATCCGATTGGAAATCAGAATCCATATACCCATTAACCTGCAGTTCATTTCCTCCATAAAAGATAAACTTATCCTTAATACCTTTAAGATACTTCAGGATATGTTTAACGGCCATCCAATGGTCATTTCCTGGATTGGACTGATATCTACTGGTTACACTAACCGCGTAGCTAATATCAGGCCTCGTACATAACATGGCATACATAATGCTACCCAAACATGAAGCATAAGGCTGATTAGACATTCTAATTTTCTCATCTTCTGTTTGCGGACACATCTTCTTCGAAAGATGAATGCCATGTCTAAATGGTATATTTGTTGTCTTACAGTTACCAAAATTATACCGTTCTAAGATCTTATCTATGTACGATGATTGGGATAACCCAATAAGCTTCCTTTCTCTATCTCTATAGAGTTTTATGCCTAAGACATAAGAAGCTTCACCCAGGTTCTTCATGGAGAAATTCTTACAGAGGTAAGCTTTGACGCCTTGCATCATCCCAATATCATTCGCAATGATAATAATGTCATCAACATAGAGTTTTAAAAATACCACCATACTCCCACTGGCCTTCTGATACACACATGATTCTTCCGGATTCTTGAGAAAACTAGACAATTTGATTATCTCATCGAATCGAAGATTCCAACTTCATGAAGCCTGTTGAAGTCCATAAATGGACTTCTTCAGCTTGCATACCATACCCGAGTTCTCGCTGGATGCAAAACCCTCCGGCTGTTCCATACAGATTTTTTCATCAAGAAATCCATTTAGAAAAGCCGTTTTGACATCCATTTGCCAAATCTCGTAATCATGATATGCGATAATTGACAATAAAATCCTGATGGATTTTAGCATTGCAACTGGCGAAAAGGTTTCATCGTAGTCGACACCAGGTCGCTGCGAGTAACCTTTAGCGACCAGTCGCCAGTCAGGCCTTAAAGGTTTCAACCTTTCCATCGGGCATGTGCTTCCTCTTGTAAGTCTATTTACAACAGATAAAAATAATTCATTCGGGAAGCGGAACTAAGTTCCAAACTTGATTCTCATGCATTGAGTCCATCTCGAATTTCCTGGCGTCTTGCCACTTCACGGAGTCGATGTCCAACATCGATTCTCTATAGGTAAAAGGGCTCAGTCTCTTTAACTAAGATAACATCCAAACTCTTTTCTTGTATCAAATACAAGCGTTCATGAGGTCTAGATACCCTTTGTGACCTACGGAGTGTGTGTGTTGAAGGTTCTCCATCTTCTTGAACTACATGTTCCTTCATTAGTTCGTTGGTTCCAGGTTGTTCTTCATCAAGTTCAACTTGTCTATGATCACCACCTTCAGCCAAAAATTCTATTTCTAGAAATTTTGTGAAGCAAGCTATGAACACATTTCGGTGCTCGGTATCATAGAACAAATATCTTTTCGTATTTGAAAGAAATCCAAAAAACCTAAACTTCTGGCCTCGAGGCAAAAACTTATCTTGCTGAGTCATCCTGACGTATGCAGGACACCCCCAAATCTTAATATAACTAAGATTTGGTTTCCTACCGGTCCATATCTCATACGGAGTCGTAGGAACAACCTTAGAAGGAATCTTGTTCAAAAGATCAGCGGCAGTTAAAAGAGAATAACCTCATAAGTAATAGGGTAAATCTGTATAACTCAACATCGATCGGACCATATCCAATAAAGTCCAATTTCTCCTCTCTGACACTCCATTATGATGCGGAGTACCAAGAGGAGTATATTGAACGAGAATCCCATTCTCCTTTAAATAATCAGTGAACTCTCCACTCATATATTCATCGTCTCGATCAGATCGAAGGCATTTAATATATTGACCAGTTTGACTCAATTGACCACATACATCAGAATGTATAAGTTCCAATAGATCAGTGGCATGATGTCCAACACCCGAAAATGAGGCATTGGTCATTTTATCCCGAATACAAGATTCGCAAGTTGGATAAGGTTCAATGGTGAGATCATGTATCAAACCATTCTTAACCAATTGGGTTAGGCGTTTCACGCCTATATGACCTAACCGCATATGTCAAAGTTCAGTATTATTTATATCAGATTGTTTACGTTTATTTATTCCAGTATTAAAGATATCTTGTGAGGTACGCAATATGTAATGACCATGCTAGTTTGGACAACAAAGGATCTAAATATTATAACTATCATATAACTACAAAAAATGATTCTTAATATTTACATTATAACCTTCAGTATCTAATACAAAAAGGGACATAATATTCGCCACACATCCTAACACAAAATAGCAGTCATTTAACAAAAGTTTCCCACTGGGTAAGGGAATCTCGTATATGCCCACTGCAACTGCATCCAGAGAGTCGCCACTCCCGAATCGCAATTGCATCTCCCCAGATTTCAGCCGTCTATTTCCTGTCAGCACCTGCAACGTATTGCAAATATGAATAGGACAAGCATAATCCAAAATCCAATTAGATGTCATAGCTTCACAAACCAATGAGATATCGATAATAGGAAAAATAAAAGTACTTGATGTCGATGCTCTTTCCTTCCTGATTTGTGCGAGATAGTCCGGGCAGTTACGTTTCCAGTGCCCAACTTTCTGGCAGTGGTGGCACTTGTCTTTATAAGCTCTCTTGGGCTTTGCCATCTTACCTTGCGGAGGAACATTAAAACCCTTCTTTTTCTTTCCTTGTGTCTTCTTCCCCTTCGAATTGGATTGGGAAGAAGCGGAAAGTGAAGTGGGTTTCAGAAGTCGAGTCAGAACTCCATTCCTCAAATCTTCCTCTGCTCTGAGAAGCATATTATGCAACTCACGGTAAGAACAGTGAATCCCATTCATGTTGAAGTACATGACGAACTGGCGATATGACGCCGGGAGCGAACCGAGAATGACACTACGACCAAGAGTTTCATTGAGAGGGAAATCATGTCGCCTCAACTGCTCGATCAAATCGATCAAGTGAAGCACATGCGGGCTCACAGCCTGCCCCTCATCAAGTTTAGAATGGAACAGTTCCATCAAAACTCTATGAACCACGACCTGTTCCTGGTTCATGAACGATTCACGAAGTTGTGTCATCATGTTATATGCATCTCAAAATAAGTCTTTTTAAGCTCAGAAGAAAGAGAACTCTGGATGAATGATTTAACCCTTAAATCATCATCCTTCCATCGCTGGAAAGTCTCATGTTCTTCAGGAGATGCATATGGTGATATAGCAAGCGGTAATGGACCTTCCAATATATACCCAGCTACTCGGAATTGAGGACAATCCTCAAGTCTATATCCCAATTAGTAAATTTTTCTACGCCTTTTAGTTTATTCGTATCTAGCATACGAGCAAAAGGATTGGTTGGAGGTGCCGCCATCGCAAATCTATCAAATAGACGTCGAATCAACGGTAAGTATATAAGCAGAAAAAAGATAAACAGTTTCATATTATATCATAAAATATTAACTAGATCATAGATTTTTAATCTAAAAATACCCATCCCACTATTTCATGAAAACTGTAATCCCCAAACAGAATACAAAACATGCGATAATCAAATCATAACATAATAGTGAAAGGTGGACCCCATGAATATATTTCAGCTCACAACTTTGGCACGTTCTCACCTATATATATTCATTAAGTGGACAACTCATTGTCAATCACTCAATAGTGACTCCTGGGTTTTTGGTCCTGGTCGTTTCTCGTTATTACAGCTTTGACACGTTCACAATGAGGCGTACTAAGGTCAAACCTGTCAATGATGAATTTAAGATACTTGCGAAACCCTGACAGCTTTGGCACGTTCAGGATTCCGCTTTCGCTTGAATTCACCTAATATCAAATATATCCGGTATAGATAAATTTCTATCGGCCATATCCTCACAACTTTGGCACGTTCTCAGATATAGTTGCAGAAAATTTATCGATAAGCGGTATTGACAAGACGGACCAATTAATATGCATCAAATATATATTAAATTAAAACCTTATTTCAAATAGGGATTTTTCCGCAAAAAGATGCTTTTACTTTATTTAATTAAATTAAATAAACACATGCATGCATTAAAGTCAACATTGAATTTTAAAGGCATATTCATATATCGAGGTTCCAGATCATATGGACCTTCATTTGGTCCAGTCGACATGAACATTCCCATTGATCTTCTTTAGGTCAGGTTGGTCCTGTTGGGATTTTATAAGGAATTACGGGTTGGCGCAGCGGAGCGTGGAAAACAAATTTTTTTCAATTTCAAAAAAATTTCTTTTATTAATTAAATAAACATATTTCTTATAATTACCAAATTAACCCAAAGTTTTACAAATTAATTATTTTGGTCATTAAAATGTCAAATACATATTTAATTGATTACAAATCAATCCCAAAATAATTTATACAATTTGCAACATAAATCAGAAACTTTTCCAGAATTCTGAAACTGCCCAGTTTTTTCCAGAATTACGAAACAGCCCAGATTTTTTATTAATTGCAAAACACATCAAGATCAAATCCAATCAATCCCAAATTTGACATACATCAAATATATATCAAATTATATCATATATATGAAAATCCCCAAAATTTGAATGGGTTAAGAACCCTAATTTCACAAATTACTCAAATTGGACAATTTACATTAAATTGACAAAATTCAACACTTTAATCATCCAATTACCACACCAATCAAGTCTCACCATCATGAAATTAATCAAGAACAATTCTAGGTTAATTATGAAAGGCTAATTAACTCTAGAATGACAAATTTAATTTTCTAATTAATCTATTAAGCTTAATTACAATAATAAGTAAATAAATTAATCATACATGCTTAACATCCAACAAGCTTTAAACACAATCAATTACAAAATCAAAGAGTAGAGACATCAACTTAGCAACACAAATTGAAGATAAGATAAATTGAAATAATTTTCATATAGAAAAGAAAGTGAAATTACTTACAAAATTTCAAGTTTTTGCTTTGGTTTTTGCTTTCTTTTCCAACAAATGCTCTCAACTCTCTTTTGTAAATATTGTGAAACTTGTCTAACTTTCCAAAAAATGAAACAAAATAATTTTTGTATCAAAATTCAAATTGCCGATTTTTGCTTCCAAAAAATAAATAACAATTTTTATTTTTGTATCAATTTCATTGGCACACATTTTGGCTTAATTAAAGTAACACTTTAACTTTAATAAAGTTATCAAAAATGTGTTCCAATAATAACATGCCATTTCCAAAGAAATCATTACATAAAGATATTTATTTTATTAATTAATTTAATTATTTAACAATTAATTAATTAATAAAATATCTTAAATATATGTATTATATTTACATTAAATATCTCAAATACATATATTAATGATATAAGTTTAAATATCACAAATTGATATTTAATTAATGTGTATTTAATAATATAAAAAATTAAATACAAATACACATTAATTCGGAAATGACCGTTAGGTCCCGATTGCATGTATTTTTCGTTTAACCGTTAAACGAGATATAAATAATCAGTATTATTCATAACAATTGCCCTAGTGCTCTATGAGTATATCTCATCAGTGAGACTCTCTAGGTTCAGACATATCCGTCACGAAATCAAATTTCGTGTTCATAATTCACCCACCCGTAAATTATGATGAACACAAATAAACTCTCTGAACCATACAGGTCGAGGTCACTGCATACGTATAATCCCTCCGTCACAGGTATCTGGATTAATCCAGAGATATAGATACAAATGTCAAATCTCTATAGATATAATCACGTCGACGTTTCTATTAGCAATCCCTTAAAAACACTTAGAACTAATTTCTACAGTGTACCACGGGCCCATGGATTTAACAGATTGCTAATTCCATATTGAATATCTATGCGCTGTACACAGAGCTGACGGATCATATCTTGATACACACAGGATATCATGAGCATTAGTCCACACCCAATGAACAGGCGTAGGTCTGATCTAAATAGATCGGTGACGTGACTGCCATTTAAGTGTGGAGGATAACTCAGATATCCACAGTGGTATCTCAATTCAAAGAATCAATATGCTCACTCAACCCGAGAAGATTCTTATTGACGTTGGTGTACCATCCATTAAGAATCTTCGGTGAGTCGTTCAGTATTTATCCGCTATAAACACCTACACGTCTATACGAGTCTCCAAGACTCATGATTCACTAAGAAACCATCGGAATCCAAGATTCCAAGATACGACATGTACCAGTCTCAACGGGTTTACTTTACTTACCAAGTTGTGTAAACCTTGACCGGGAACAGTCTAAGAATGACAACGTCATGATACAACTCAATGTCAGTTGCGACGTTTTTGCAACAGTATCATAACTAATCATTCTAAGGTCGGTTACGTCTTTACCATATTAAAGAAGAAGTTATAAAAGAAACTATTCATTTTATTTATAATAAAATGTTACATTAATATTTACAAGGAAATACATAATAAAATTGTAGCTCATAGCACCAACCCTAATAGGTTCATGGGCCTTTATCTAGTCCAGTCGACTATAGACTTTTTCCGTCCTTCAGCAAGCCTAGCCTACTGGAGATTATCCTGGACCTCCATCTGGTACAGTCGATGGGAACATGTCCCACGACCTTCTTCAAGTCAAGTTGGTATTTTGGCCTTTATCTGGTCCAGTCGACTGAAGACTCCCATGGACCTTCTTTAGCTCTAGTCAGTTGGAGATAATCATGAAACTTCATTTAGTCCAGTCGACGGAAATATTCCCAATTACCTTCTTCAGGTCATGTTGGTTCTTGGGCATTTATCTAGTCCAGTGGACTAAAGACTCCCCCGGACCTTCAGCAGGTCTGGCCGATTGAAGATTATCATGGACCTTCATCTGGGCCAGTCGACGGGAACATTCCCCATGACCTTCTTCAGGTTAGTTTGGTTTATAGGCCTTTATCTAGTCTAGTCGACTGAAGACTCCCCCGGACCTTCAGCAGGTCTGGCCGACTGGAGATAATCCTGGACCTTCATCTGGTCCAGTCGACGGGAATATTCCCCACGACCTTCTTCAGGTCAGGTAGGTTCATGGGCCTTTATCTGGTCCGGTCGACTGAAGACTCCCCCGGATCTTCTTCAGGTCCAGTCAGACAAGAACATTCCCCACAACCTTCATCAAGTCAGGTTGGTTCATGGACCTTTATATGATCTAGACGACATAGAAGACTCTCATAGACATTCTTCAGGTCTAGTCGGTTGGAGATTATCCTGAACTATCATCTAGTCCAATCGACGAGAACATTCCCTATGACTATTGTCGAGTCAGGTTGAATACCTGGACCATCATTTGGTCTAGAAGACATTGAAGACTCATTTGAACCTTCTTCAGGTCCAGTCAGTTGGAGATTATCCTGGACCTTCATTCGGCCCAGTCGATGAGATATTCCTCACTGACTCTTGTCGAGTCTGGTTAAAGATCTTGACCTTCATCTGGTCCAGACGACATTGAAGACTCTCTTGGACCTTCTTCAGGTCCAGTCGACTGGAGATTATCGTGGACCTTCATCTGATCCAGTCGACTGGAACATTCCCTATAACTCTTGTCGAGTCGGATTGAAGACGTGGACCTTCATCTAGTCCAAACGACGTAGAAGACTCTCTTGGACTTTATTCAGGTCCAGTCGGTTGGAGATTATCCTGAACATTCATCTGATTCAGTCGACGAGAATATTCCCCATGACTCTTGTCGAGTCGGGTTGAAGACTTTGACCTTCATCTGTATTAGAAGACATAAAAGACTCCACCAGACTTTCAACAGGTCTGGTCGACTGGAGATTATCCTGAACCTTCATCTGGTCCAGTCGACGGGATATTCCCCACAAACTCTTGTCGAGTCAGGTTGAAGACCTGGACCATCATTTGGTCCATAAGACATTGAAAGCTCATCTGGACCTTCTTCAGGTCTAGTCGGCTGGAGATTATCCTGGACCTTAATCCAGTCCAGTCAACGGGGATATTCCCCATTACTCATGACGATTCAAATTGAAGACCTGGACCTTCATCTGGTCCATATGACATAAAAGACTCTCCTGGACCATCATCAAGTCTGGTCGACCGAGGATTATCTAAGATATTTATTTGGTTCTGTCGAACATGATGTGACCCTCGTTTGGTCCAAGCAACATCAACGTCCACGTACGCTCACATGTTTAAATCAAACCCCAGACGACATACTCGTTGAATACTCTCCAAGCCAAAGACTCTTTGACTTAGAGAGTATGAGACAAACTGTACGAATCAAATTTGGGCCAGGGACCCAAATGTCATTACGTCATAAGCCCATATATCAGACTTGCCACCAATACCCAATCCACACGAATTCTAGTTACTAAAAGACGAGTTTGTACATGACTCATATATAGGGCCCACAAGCCCTTATACCCACAAGAGTAGGAGGCTCATACGACATAAAAGGCCTCCAAAGAAGTACAGACCATGTTAGTCATAATCTTTTTCCCACAAGAAAACTAAGTATTTGGACCAATCTAAGTCTAAATAGGATTACACCTAATCTCATGACATCTAGATACTCCTAATTCAATCCCAACTCCATAAACATCTCCTAAAAGGATTTGAATTCAGCTATTCCCAGGAATCCTAAGCTGACTAGGAGGTTACTTCACAGCGTATAAAAGGAGAGGGGTCCAAGGGATTAAGACACTCACCGATGACTGATGACTCAAGATTCAGCACTCAGAACTCAAGTTTTGACTCAACAACTCGAGCTTTGGCTCTCGCACCCTCGAGTTCTCCCTAAATACAAACCTACAGCCCTCAAGGCAATCAAACTAAGAAGACCGATGTAACCCTTAGCCTTATTCTTCCCTCTTTTCGTTCATTACCATTACTGAATTGAGTGTCGGAGTGCCTACGGTGTCCATCACACCGGTGGGTAGTTGCTATACGCTCACTTTGTCTTTGTTTTGCAGGATCGCTGGTGTCCCATCATACAAATTCTCGATTGTAGACCGAAGACGAAATTCTGCGTCTACAATATATATATATATATATTAGTTTATAAATTAGAAACATTAATATTGATATGTTTCCACCAAAAAAATAAATTAAAAAAGATTTTTACAATGTTACTTGTATCTTTGGCTTCCCTAATATATTTATATAATCTTGCGTCGTGCGTGCGTGCATGTTACATTGCTTTCTTCACACTCTTCACATAGAGGAATCTCAGTAAAATCAAAAAATAGGAAAATTGAACAGTGGTCAAAGAAGGGACAAAAATAGTCTCAAAATCAACTTTATACTAAATAGGGATAATTTTTAGGAAATTTAGGAGTTTGTCCTTAATAATAATAAATAATGATAATAGTATAGTAATTTAATTTTTTTTAATTATATGTTTATCCTTATTTGACACAATTTAAATATCCAATTTATTTCAATTATATCGTTTTTATTATTCAAAAATTTTGTTTAATCATAATTATACCACATTCAATCAAATTTATTGCAACTGTATCCCTTTCATTATTTAATGATTTTGTTAATAGTATAATTATGTGAATTATTATGAACTAAGGGGTAAAATATTAATTGTTGAGAAATAATTAAAAAAATAAATAAAATATTCTATGGAATATTCTTTGTAGTATAATATTTGGTGCAATTAGTTGGAATTGAAAAGATGAATAATGTTAAAGTTGCACCATTTTAGTGCAAAAATTACACCAAATTAGCTTGTGTAGAATTAGCTTTAGGGCATCTCCAACCAAACTAATGTAACAAGCACAAAAATGTCGCTCCAAGAGTCCAAGTTATTAGTTTTTTCCTAATACTCACTCGAGTATTTCTTTGCTTTCAAATATCTTCATGCTAATGGGGTAGTAGCCTTATTGGTAACTCATGCCCTTCAACTTGATGAGGGATATGAGTTTGAATCCCCATAGCTATAGTGGGGTTCATTTGTCTCTTCCATAGTTCTAATGTTGAGTTTGGAGACAGATTTCTCTCAAATATTTATTGTAGTAAATTTCCGAACTTTATTTCAGTAGATATCTAGGGATGTGTTATAAATATATGTATTTAAGCTCCTAATAGACATTAGATTGTATATCTATAAATTGTAAAAAAATTTATATTCAACTCCCAATAGATATTAGATTGTATATTTATAAATTGTAAAGTATTCAAAAAAAAAAAAAGTATCTTCATATATATTGTGGGAACATATTTCCTCTTTCTTTTAAGGGTTGAGATTGAGAGGTCCTTGGAGCTTTTTTTTAAGAGATCCTTGAAGCTTTCTTTGAAGAATACGAAGGATCTTAAGAAGTTTTTAGTGAACAATGGAAATAGATAACCATGGAGAAAGAGTTACAAGCATGAATAATAAGTGGAAGAAAGCTCTATTGTCTTTGTTCTAGAGAGAGAAAATGTCTTGTCATGGAATCTATTCACTAGCTTTAGAGAGTATTTTCATGGAGAAATAGTTCTCTGTAAAATAAAGGAGAGGAACCCAAAATAGCCTAAAAAGAACGAACCTTGGCCTAAGGTTCAAGTTGAGAATATATATACTAGGGATGCCAATCGTATTTTGATCCATTGGCTATAGAATATTGTTGCTTCTCCTTCTCTATCAGGGGCATTTCGATATTTCTATATAGAGATCCAAATGAGAGAGTCATTTGACAATTTTTTTTACATGCACGTGACACCGTATTATATAAATACTTTTTATGTTTAAGCATATGCATTGGTTGATGTAGTGTTCTTCATATATTGGTTATACTTGGACAATTATGACCCATAGCATCAATATTTGTACAAAATATGGTGTTGTTGTACAAATTAACTATGTGACAAATGAAATTGTTCTTTTATCATTTGTAATTGGATTACCGGAATATATAAAGGATAAAAGTCCATATGATTAGTACAAGATTAATAAGATATGAGACAGTATTAATCCACGTAAGGTTTAATCATTAAATATCCCTAGTCGTAGTATTATCGAGACTGGACATCGATAATGCGGAATAGACTAGTATTACACTTGTGCGTGTTATGGAAGCGTAACATCATAGTTCTCATATATTTGGGTATTAGATACTCATGCAAGTGTAATAGGAGGTTTTGTTTACCGTACCAGTGTAATAGGAAGTTTTGTTTACCGATGGTACGGAAACAGCTTCGCTCTGGATAGACCCATCAGAATCTCATTGGTAGTATGACTATGTGTCTATGAGAATCCAAATCAGGGTAGGTGTATTTGGTCTTAACCTGAGACTTGCATCGCTAATATTTGCGACAATCAGTATATATTGGTTTTGGTCGTCCGGGGCTTTAACAGGTTCTGTGTACGCCTCTTCTGGGTATACTGAGAATCAGAGTGTATTGGATGTGATGTCAAGATGGAAGTATCACTTCAGTCATATGGAGATGATGATCACGCAGGATACAGAACTGGTACTCTTATGTACTGCAGTCATCGGGATAATATAACTAGGTCATGATTATCCGATTATAGCGACTAGTTATCAGAGATCCGATATATGCTTCGTACGGGGCAGACACAATTCCAGCCCTAGGCCTAGCATGTGATATCGATACTGGATCATAATACGCAATACTACGTATACTAGGCCTGCCAAAGATTATATATTCCTTAAAATAATATTTCTGGAGAATTGGGTAGGCACGGCGTTTTGCTAGAAGCCAACCATGTCTTGTAAATCGGTAAGAACGTGGTACGAGGTACGCAAGTGTTCGAATAATCCGACGACCGTATTTACTGCCAACATATCCAGGGATCTCATGGGTCGCTTCCTGAAGATTCACCGATGACATATGACTCGAACAGAATTAATCTGGAATTAATTATGAGAGAGTGAAAATTAATCTAGGATTAATTGCGGCGAGAATTTATCTGGGATAAAATTCGAATAGAAAAGAGAGAACGATTAATTTGGAATTAATCGATAAAATAATATATTCGATATATTAAATGAAATTAGATTTCATAACGAAATTAAAATTGGATTTTAATTCGGGCAAAAGAATTAATTTAGAATTAATTCGCGAGCGACTTTAATAGTAATTTTGCTAGGCATAATTATTTAATTAAATTTGATTTAATTAAGTCGCAACGGAAAAATCGTTAATTCGAAATTAACGAACCCGAGCCCGAGCGAAGTTGCGCGTTGAGATTGTTCGACGTAAATTCAGAATTTACAAGTGGTGAGACCCACTTGACTTACATCACTTTTGACTAGTGATGGAAGTGGTTGAATTGAAGTGTAAATCTAAGCTTACTTGTTTTTTACTCCAACCAATCTCTACACACTTTGTAATTGTTTATTCATTTTTTGAATGACCAATACCAAATCTTGGATTTGGTATATCATAATTTTTTATTTTGGAAATCAAATAACACAACTCAAAAAATTGAAAAACTCATCTCTCTCTCCCAAGGCAAAACCGTGAGCCTCTCCCTCTCATTGCTTCTCACTTTGCCGAGAACCACAAGACACCAAGGGAAGATTTTTGTTGCAAATTTCTTCCATAGCTAGCACTTAAAGGAGTCTACAAAGGTGTTAGGGAAACCTATCCAAGATTTTGGAATTCTAAGTTCAAGCTTGGAGCTAAACAATTCATACAAGAGGTTGAGCTTGGAGCAACATCTAAGGAGGCTTGGAGCACAACACAAAGGACTTGGATTTTTTTTTGTTATCTCCGCATCCATATAACCGATCAATGTAAGTTATTCCTCAAACTTCATTGTTTATTCACACATCTTTTATGCTTAATTGATCTTGGAATTGTTCTTAGAGAACCCAACAATGGTATCAGAGCCAATTTTAAGCATGAAATAATTAGGGTTCATAAACTTGAATTTGGGTATTTTTGCTTGGAGCATGATTTCGTCAAATTGAGTGTTTGGTTATGTTTGGATTATGATAACTTAGAGTTATGCATGATTAATTTGGAGAAAAATTGATTAGATAATTTTTCTCTAATTTCTTATGATGGCCGAATATAATGACCCTTGTAGCTCTTGGTGATTTTTAGTTTTTAGACCATTGGATGTGTTTAAAATGCATGAGATATATTAATTTGTAATTTAATAGGATTGAAATCAAAATTGATGGATAAATGCATGAAATGTCGTGAGCTATAAGAGCATGTTATGACTTGATTTTGTTTCAATTGTGTTGGACATATATTGAATATTATAAAGCATGATTAATTAATTAAATTGGTGTTTTGGAAATGTTAATTTAACTAATTAATTATGGTTATACACTTTAATTAAATAAATTGTGATATTTGGAATATTGGAATTTAATTAATTAGGCTTCAATTTGGAATTGGGCTATTGATGTTATATTTGGGCCTTATGGGCTTGGTTAGGCCAAGTTAGTTTAGGACAATTGGATTGAATCCAAATTGGGCCTAAAACCATACCATTAAGTCCAAATATAATAAATGGGCCTAATGGGCCAAAATTAATTTTATGGCAAAGGGTGATCATGGCTGTAAACCCTCACGAGACTACAACTCGTCCACTAGGGACACCTAAGAGTTTAAAGGCTTGTTGCATACGCTAAATGCAATCGTTATCCCTACGAAAGTGGCTTAGTTAAATTTTATTTTAAAGATGTTTATGTTATTTTATTCTATGTTTTTCTCGAGGACTAGCAAAATGTTAGGTTTGGGGGTGTGATGAGTGGTAATTATATCACTATTTCCCACTCATTTAATCTAATATTTTGTATAGTTTCTTGAGTTTTGTGAATATTTTGAAGTGTTTTGTGTTATTTTGTAAATAAATAAAATTTCAGGACATTCTGGAGGTGATTTGGGGCCAAAACAGTGAAAATTGGACAAAAGGATATTTTTGTAATTCTACGTGTCGTGACGCCTAACATGCACCAAGACTTGCTAACGTGCGTCGGGTCCACAAGTCAGAATATGAGAAATTTGACTTTGCTAACGTGCGTCGTGCCACGTGTCACCATCACAGCCGATCTGCTAACGTGCGCCGTGCCACGTGTCATCATCCTACGTTGCCGACCGTCGCCATCGCCACGTATCGCCACGTGTCACTCCACGTGTCTGCCATGTATGTGACATATGAATTTGATTAGATACACATTAAAGGCCTATTATATTTTGACAATTATTTTATTATGATTAATTGAATTAATTAAATGTTAATTAATTATTAATCATGATAAAAGAGAATATTCTTGAAATATTTTCTCATAACTTATTTTATCTTTTAGTTAATGCAATTTCAAACTAATTAATTGTTAATTAATTTGGCTTTCTAGAACAAATAATATTATTTGGAATATTCTTTACATTTGGCTAATTGTGATTGGTCAAACCACATGTATGTGACATATGAATTCCATTAACTCAAAATAGTTTTGTTAATCTTATTTACATAAGATTAAATATGTGTTAAGTTTTGGACCAAGTATTGAACTTGGTAAATGACCAAAATGGCCCCTAAAATTCGGCCAATGCTAATAAAAATATTTTTTTTTTTGCATTTGTTTGGTTAGTCATTTTCTCAAGTATTGAGAGCAAAAGAAAAATATTAGGGTTAGTAGCAAAAGAGAACACCATCAAAGGATAAACATTTGGAAATTTTGAAGAAAAATCAAATGCTTAATTGGATTAAAGTAACACTTTTACTTCTAGTTTGAAAATTTATTTTTCTTAAGCATGCTAATATGTACTTGATATATAATACATATTTCTAAATATATTTATTATCAAATATTTGGTGTTGATGATTTGTTGTAAATTTGGTGGAATCTTTTGATTAGCCTATTGAATGTTCCGCGGTGAAAATTCGCAAAAACGGTGAAATTACTCAAAAATGAGTTTACTACATGAGGACTGTCAGAACACTGAATTGCTCACTATTTGAGCAAGTCATGGAGCTGACCGGACACTTCTCAAGTGACCGGGTCAGCCCGGCTCAGTAGTTGATTGACCGGTTTGACCGATTACTCGTTTTACGTAGTATTTTTCCGGAAAAAGCTTTCATAAAACTTTTGCCGTCTTTTGCGACTTGTTATGTTGTTACTTGTTAATAAATAATATGTTTAGATGAAATACGAACTAATTAGAGATATAAGATATTGGGTAATTCGTTCGAAATTTTTAAAATATTTAAAAATCATTTTCACCTAAAATTGTGCTTCTGCCGCCAAAACACCAGCAAATATTTCTTTTAATGTCAAACTTTTAGGGAATTACAACACATTATATTAATTGTTTATATTTCCATTGTTGTTAAATTTAAAGGTAATAAAGCAAATTATAATGACTTTATTTATTTATTTATTTTGTTCTGTAGTTTTATATATGACTTTTGTTTGTTTTAAATATGAGATTTCCACAGCAAAAAAATTACAAACCACATTTGAGGAGAAGATGTTTTTTATTGAAGAGAATGATGAGTTTTGATTCGAAGAGAATCAAGAAGTTTGAAGAGAAATTTTTATATGAATTTTGGCGAATGCCTATAGCATTCATTGACATCAATAAATAACAACTAAAATGGATTCTATATTTTGTTTTTATATTAATATTCCAACTATTTGATATCTTATATATTTTTCTTTTTTATTTAAGTATTAAAGTAATTTTAAACCTACTGTTATCAATTTAGTATTTTTATTTCATATCTATTTATTTCAACAGTTTTTTAATTATTTTTTTCTTTTTGTAACAAAAAGCATAAAGATAAAAAATAATAATTTATAAAAAAAGAGATAGATAACAAATATATCTTTTTCTATATGGGAAATCTCCGACTTATATCCGCACAAAAGATAAACCCGAGTTGTGAATATTATATACATATTATCTCTATCTAATACCCGGCTAGTTACGATCACATCACACAAAGGCGCAATTTTGATTCAGTGTGGGTTGGGATATTTTCATTAAATTATAATTTTTTTAATGTATAAAAGGATAAAAAAATTTATCCACCCTTATCTATCACTCGTCATTTTTTTTCAAAAAATAAAAATAAAGCCCAACAATGTGAACAGCTTGGATATTACACTGCAGTAGCAGATGAAAGAGAAAGAGAAATAGAAAAATTAAAAACTGAGAATCCCAATGCTGACTCTTCACGATCACTCACACCACGCCACTTCGACTCTCTTTCTTCGAGATCCCTAAATTCACTCACGTTTGATCAATCTATGCAATCCTAAATCTTCGCCACCAAATTTTTTATTTTTTTTTTAATCCCCACATCGATTATAAAAGGAGCGCTATTTTAATTTTAATTTACAATTCTCATGTGGTCGGATCTCACCGTACGTCAATTGTCCGAGGACGACGATGGATCTCCACCGACGGATCTCCGCTGCGCTTCTGCTTCTATCAACACAACTTGTAACTCCTCTGGAGGACATGTTTCCGGGTCCGGATCCTCCACTTCTTCATCGGTACCCGTTACGGAATACCAGTCCCCGTATCCAGACCAAGTCCTCGAGAACGTTCTCGAAAACGTGCTCTGCTTCTTAACCTCTCACCGCGACAGGAACGCTGCCTCATTGGTGTGCAAGTCGTGGTGGCGGGTGGAGGCGCTCACCCGATCCGAACTCTTTATCGGGAACTGCTACGCGATCTCTCCGGCCCGGGCTACGGGCCGGTTCAGGCGGGTTCGGTCCGTGGTGTTGAAAGGGAAGCCGAGGTTTGCTGACTTCAATATGATGCCGCCTGGCTGGGGGGCCCACTTCAGGCCGTGGGTATCCGTCATGTCTAGGGCTTACCCTTGGCTTGAAAAAATTTGCCTGAAGCGCATGTCCGTGACGGATGATGATCTGGCGCTTCTCGCTAAGTCGTTTCCGGGGTTTAAGGAGCTGACGCTTGTTTGCTGTGAAGGGTTTGGAACCTGTGGACTCGCTTTCATTGCTAGCGGGTGCAGGTATATTTTTTCTTTGGGTTCAAAATTTAGCTGGCATTTTGTTTGATCTGATTTTTGTAAACAGAAGAAATGTTTAGATCGGTTATTGTTTTAGTATGAGCTAAGTTTTGCTGTTGTTGTGTGAATTCATAATAGGAGAAATGTGGTGAATTGATTGATATTTTAATATCTCAGGCAACTGAGAGTGTTTGATCTTATGGAAACGGAGATTACTGATGATGAAGTAGATTGGATGTCATTATTCCCCGAGGGTGAAACTTGTCTCGAATCATTGATTTTCGATTGCATAGAATGTGCAATTAATTTTGAGGCCTTAGAGAAACTGGTGGCAAGGTCTCCTTCACTGAAGAAACTTAAATTGAACCGTCATGTTTCAATTAGACAGTTGTATCGCCTGATGGTTAGAGCCCCACAGATTACACATCTTGGCACGGGATCATTCGGTCCACCCGAGGCTGTTGCTCAGGGACAGGGTGGTCCAGAACTGAATTATGTGTCTGCTTTTGCTGCTTGCAAATCCTTAGTTTGTCTGTCCGGTTTTAGGGAAATCATCCCCGAGGACTTGCCTGCGATTTATCCGGTTTGTGCTAATCTGACCTCGCTGAATTTCAGCTATGCCAATGTCACTGCTGAACAGCTTAAACCAATCATATGCAACTGTCACAAACTTCAAATTTTCTGGGTAAATATCCCTTGTGTCATTGATTATCAATGTTATGGAGAAATATGGGTTTTGATGCTTATTTGGCTTTTTTCATTATGCAGGCCCTTGATTCAATATCTGATGAAGGACTTCAAGCTGTGGCTGCAACATGCAGAGAACTACGTGAACTTCGAGTTTTTCCTGTCAATGCTCAGGAGGACGCTGAGGGCCCTGTCTCTGAAGTGGGTCTACGAGCAATTTCTGAGGTTTGTAGGAAGCTGCAATATATTTTATTTTTCTGTCAACGGATGACAA
This sequence comes from Zanthoxylum bungeanum, assembly GCA_019454045.1. Classification (NCBI taxonomy): domain Eukaryota; kingdom Viridiplantae; phylum Streptophyta; class Magnoliopsida; order Sapindales; family Rutaceae; genus Zanthoxylum; species Zanthoxylum bungeanum. Next base: position 49,901 of record SKCR01039114.1, on the reverse strand, counting down.
ATGCAGCTGTTATAGCAATGTCTAAAAACTGTCCAGATCTTGAGGTCTTTCGGCTATGTATAATGGGGCGACATAGGCCTGATCATGCCACTTTAGAACCTATGGATGAAGGATTTGGAGCCATTGTCAGGAACTGTAAGAAGCTCACCAGGCTTGCCGTTTCTGGTTTATTAACTGATAGAGCTTTCGGTTACATTGGAAAATATGGGAGATTGATAAGGACCCTTTCTGTTGCTTTTGCTGGAGACAGTGATATGGGGCTGAAATATGTGCTCGAGGGCTGCCCCAAGTTACAGAAGCTTGAGATTAGAGATAGCCCATTTGGAGTTGCTGCTTTACATTCTGGTTTACACCACTATTACAACATGAGGTTCCTCTGGATGTCTTCTTGTAGATTGACTCGCCAAGGTTGCCGGGAGATTGCTCGAGCAATGCCCCACCTGGTTGTGGAATTGATTAGTTTTGTTGTTGAGGAGGAAACAGATGATTTTGTCGAGACATTATACATGTATCGGTCTCTTGAAGGTCCAAGGAATGATGCGCCAAGATTTGTTACCATCTTAAGGCCCGACAGATGATGAACCATAATTTGGTCATGATCTTGTAGGCATTTGCTATGGAGGACAAAAGTTTCAGCTGTTCTTCTGGTGGCTGTTGATTGAGCGAGTTTTTTTTTGTCATTTGGAAATTGAATACAACGGGTGCCTTTAGTAAGAATTCCACAAGAAGGTCCCGTGCATACTTGTCAAACAATGTTCAGTACGGAACTTCTGTTATGAACTGTTGCAATGGCAATAAAAGCAGAAGCAATGCTGAGGACAACATTTATTCTTTGCTCAGGTTATGTCAATGAAGTTGGTAGGACTGAGGCTTGTGAGCAAGATGGATGTCTTTGTTAAGTTACTGGCCCGTTGAATATTATTGTATCGGTACACCTCTTGACTCCATGTTACTTTTTGTTTCTATATTCATTTTATCACAAGCAAAGGCTCTGCCAGAGAAGGGAGGGGGTGGTTGTCGAACAATCCAACAATAAGAATTGATTGAACATCTATGCTTTGGACTACGAACAAATAGAGATGGAGTTTGAAGAACATTTTTTTCCTGCCACTGGCCAAGCATCAGAAGGGAAAAAGCAAGTATCCAGTCTAGTCTTGAGAAATTTTAGTCATTCATTTTGAATCGAAATTTTAGATTAGATTGATACAACTCGCTCTTCTCTTTTTCAATGTTTGTTATTTGTTTGTTTTTTGTTCATTTGTGTTGGTGTAGCACCCGACTGTTGAAGACTTGAAGTTATTGTTGTCAAAAATGCATATGCATGGCTGGATCGTATAGTTTAGTTAGAATTAATCCCAATTTTCAAGGGGATGATGGATGGACCAGGATGGTCCTGTTCATTTTGTGTCCTTGGTATTGTACTTCTGCTTCATAGAAGTATAAAACCAAATCTCGTGGAACCGTTTGATTTGCGTTAAGAGTTGGGGGTAATGGATGTTGTACATTAATTGTTGACAGTGGAGTTTGCTTTGACTTCTTAATACTTGTAATTTGTATCATGAAGTCTTCATGATGAAGGGGACCAAATAAATTTTGGTGATTTTTTTACAGCCCTGCATTTGCGTTATAAAGCAGCCAATTGAAGTTCACTAATCTCTCTCTTATTATTAGTTAGGAGGATATAATAAGAAATGTATCTGCCTTGTTTGTTGCTATTCTTTCTGGCAGGATTGTAAAAGCAAGCAAAGCTAAGCTTTATCATCGGAGTGGGATCTGACTGTACAATTACAAATCTGATTCCTGGTGAGTGGAGATGTCTTTATAAGTGTAAAGTTCCCTGTTTTTTGATTTAGGGCTTTGGAGTTGGGCTATACTGTAGCTAGCCAACTAGTCATTCCTAATGGTATCAAGGCCAAATCCTATAGAACATGTGCCGAGGGCATTGGATCCGAATGAGGTGGATTATAAGATCTCACATTATTGGGAGAAGTGTTGGTTATGTCTTTATAATTGTTGAGTTGGAAGCCTTTTGGATCTCATTAAAAGTATTTTGTTGAGGTGGATTATAAGTCGGTTGAGTGATTCACAATCCAGAATGAAATTAAATACAATAAGTAAAATGCTATTTTGTTGTCTAAATTAAAGCAAATACATAATTTAAAATAAATATACAAAAGTCTCTTGCAAATCCTTAATTCGTCAAGTCTGCTTCGAACTACCTGGTACACTAGTCCTATGTTCACTATGATTATGTTCATCTTCTTGCTGAAGTAACAATTGTTGAAAATTCACATTTTGAAATAAACCCTAAAATCAAGCCAAAATGAACATAATTACTTAAAAAAACAGTTTAATTCATTAAAAGTATGTGATAATTCAGTTTGGTGTCATCCCAAATTAAACCTATGGATCTAATTTCTAAAATCAGATAGACCCTAAAAATCAAGAATTGGAATCTCAAGATTTTTCTATACTACAATTTAAAAATTATAAATTACACTTGCAAGAAAATAAGCATATAAATAAAACACTTGGTAATAACGTAAATACCATCCACCATTTTTTTTCCTCTTTCTTTATTCAATAATTCTATGAGATATTTTTTAGTAATATTGTAGTGATATTCATGCTGCTTCAAGCAGTTATATATTTTAGTCTATCTTCAAAATGTACAATTACTTAAAGTAAAAATATCACTATAATATTTATGGGTGACAAAACGAATTAACGAATACAATTTGTATCAAATCTTAAATGATTTGAATCACATTGTAATGAATTCGTATTCGATTCGTTTGTTAAACTAATCCTAATATCATAATAAACGAATCGAATACGAATATCCGTTTAGTTATGATATTATTCAATAACGTAATTTACTGTAATCTATTTACATTCATTTTCCATAAATATATGCATATGAAATATGTAATTAATATATTTACTAAAAATATATTACCAAATATCGACAATATTAATTTTTCTATAGTAATTAGCCATAATTTCTTGAAACTTAATTGAAAAATAACAATAATTAGTAAAATAAAATAATAAAACGAATTCTAAACGAATCAATGAGCTTTAATTCGTATTCGATTCATTTAATAAACGAATCGAATCGAATCGACACATTTATTAAACGAATCAATTTTTTTCAAACTCGTATTCGCTTTAAAGCGAATCGAATCAAACGAATAAACGAATCATAACCCATATTACAACTCCTAATAATATTATTGAAAAATATCCCCTAAATATGTCGTTTTTTTTTTTTTTTGGTTTAGTTTGTTTGCTTTTTCGTTTCGTTTACCTTTTGTTTCGTTTATTAAATATTAAAGTGACCTTTGTCCTTCGTGCTTTTATAAAATCGGGAATTTACTTTTCTTAAAAAAAAAAATTAAATTAAAAGTGAAAGAAATAAATTGATAATGACCTAACAAAAGAACGAGGATTGAGAAATCTTAGCCTTTGAAGACGGTAAAAAAAAATGGCCCTTTGTGTTGATGGACCTATATCTTACCCACTGCTGCCTACTGGCATGTCATATCTGTCCATCATTTTTGATAGAGAGACATTTAATCTAACGGTCCTGATTGATTGTGAACAAACACGAACATCAACTCAGAATTTGGTTTGGTCTTAATAATAACCACTTGCATTAATATCATTCTGTTCCTAAAACTACAAATTAAAATAAATAACAAATGAATATTTGTTATTGGGGTCAAGAGTACGGTATAGGAGGTGGGGAGTAAATCTTTGGTGCAATAGCGATATGAGTGACGTGATGTCACTAATGAATTAAAAAATGATATGTATAATTTAATACATATTTTTTAATTATTTTTTAATTTTTTAACACGCGTGGCAATAGATAATTGGCTTCTTACATTGATGACGTGGTACCACTGTTGCATCAAAGATTTTCTCGGAGATGAGATAATTTTTTTTTTTTTTGAAATACATTAATCAGGGGTGAAGTAGCAGGTTTTTGAAGGGATGGTTTTATAATTTTTAAGGATTTAAGTTATAAATTTAGGAAAATATTTTAATTATTTATTTAGAATTAAAAGTTGAAAAAATTTGAGGTTGACTCATTCCCCTTTCGTACGTTAATGACTTTTATATATTAAAAATATCAAAAATCATATTGAGAGTACGAAAAATAAATGGGGATTAAAACTAATGATAAAAAAATATATATTATATGTTAAACATATTTTTTTTAGCCATATAGTACATGCAATCATGCATTATATGATTAATTTTAATCCTCATTTAGTTTTTCAATATCAAAATTGATAAAATCTTAATTTCAAATGGAAAAATAAATGATGTGGTAAAATTTTATTAAATTATTATATAAATGATATAGTATTATTATATTATTATTTTTTTTTTGTTTAAAATATTAGTGGATAGCCTGAGAGCAGAAACTAGTAAGAATGGGTGGTCTAGTGGAACAAAACATTTTACTAAAAAAAGTTTGTTTGTTTCGACGTAAAATGATTTCTTAAATAAATAATTTTTTATGAAAATTTTTTTTGGAGAGGAAAATATTTTTGGGTGTTTGGCCATCGCATGTAAATATTTTCCAAAAAATATTTTTAGATATTTGATGCGTCCAATATTTATTTTAAAAAAATATTTTTTGGTGGTTAAAAATAGGGATGGCAAGGCACACACTCGGATATCCCAAGTCTGTAGAAAAAAATTTCAAACCCGAATCGAGAATTCCTAGACCCAGATCTAAAATTTTTATTAATTTATATTTTAAAAAATTAAAAAAGAAGTTCAAAAAAAAAAATACAAAATAGAATATAATAAAATTTAAACTAAGTAAAAAAAAATATAAAATATAAAATTGAATACAAATTACATTAAAAAATAAAAGATAAGAGCACCAAATGAAAATAAATAAAAAATTAGGATTTTTGGACTCTTCCATGTCTACTTGGATCTAGATTGAGTATACCCGATTCTAGATACTTTTTTCTATATCCGGTTAAGGACTCGTATCAAATAAAATATATTCGGATCCGGACTCGAATGATCCGAGTTCAGGTTCGAATTTTGCTATCCCTAATTATAGAAATGTTAGAGAAAAGGAAAAAAAAAATATTTTCTATAAAATGACTTATGGAATTTACTCAAGTTTTTTCACAAGTATTTCAAACGCCTAAAATGAAAAAAATATTGTCCTAAAAAACTTTTATAACGAAACAAACGAGTCTTAACCAAAAAAAAAAAAAATGATGCTCAAGCTCGACCACTTAATTAAAATTTTGTTATTGCTGATGGTGATTTTTGAAACTTTGAAATATAAAGAAGGGTATAAAAGGGTTTTCACTTACTAAATAGGGGGTCTCAGGTCTTGATAAGGATGAGAACCTAGTTAGAAGGACCCGGAACTGAAGCGAGATGAATAACCGACCCGATAAGATTCATTAATATTGGCGTAGATGAAGACTGACCCGAGGCTATCATGAGATATGTTTCCATACTTATAACTAAGGGAATGAGATTTGGAGTGAGCCAACGGAGGCATGGTCACATACACCCGAAGAAACTTTACTTGAAACGAAGAAGCAAATGAGGCTCACGAGCCTTCAAACACTTGTCAAGAACGATCAAGGGTTGAAAAGAGAAAGCGAGGGAAGCGATGGAATACCGACCCGATATTGTAAAGAAGAGAGGAAGACGATCTAACACCAAGCACCTCGGTATGCCGACTCGAGGAAACACATTGGGTTTGTTGTATCTTGTGCTTATATACGGATGACGTAAGCCCTACATGAAGGTTGATGCGATGGGAACAGGGCAGAAGATAAGCTTCTGAGACACGGAACGATGTGAGAGTGGTTGGATTACAGGCTGTCACGCGGGAAGACGCGTAATAGTAGTAGAATGGCAGATTTGCAAGCTGGCAAAATGTGTGACAATGGGCAATAATAGCAAGGAAACGTGGCTGGCATCACGAATTAATGAGCATAACGTGCGATAGTGGGCAATAATGGCAGGGAAACGTGGCTGACATCACTTGTTTGTGTAATAGTGGATTTAGATGCACTATATAAAGGGGACGAATACTCCATTTTAGGGGTTGGCTGATCATTTTCTACCAATTTTTAGCATTTTCGCAACTTGTAAAAGAGCGTAAAAAACTTAGTGTTAGAGAGAGATAAAGCAGGTCGGCTTGACCCGAGCTGGTAATAAAAGTTCTTGTTCGTTTCCATCTGTGGACATAGGTTGAATCCATTCTACCGAACAACGTTAAATCATTTATTTTCTCTGTGTTTTCTTTATCGCTTACTAAGTTTACTTTGGATCCCAAATAACCAAACAACTTTACTGATTGAGGGAGGTTTGTTCGAGGAGTAGTGTTTCCCGAATTACCATTGGAACGAAAAATAATCATCAACTGTTGGCGCCGTTTGCGGGGACAATACAAAAAGAAACCTACACACTAAGACAATGGCAGGAGATGGAAACCATAGAGCTTCAAAGGCTTCGACAACGGAATGGATGGAGAGGATGGAAGAAAACCTACGAAACGAAAGGGAAAATGCTCGAAAGGAGAGAGAAATAACTCAAGCCTTTATGAAGGATATGATGGAGAATATTGAGAAGATGGAGAAGATGGCTGGAGAACGAGGGGACGCTAGAGGTGGCAAAATGAATCAACGAATCGAATTTGTATCGAATCCTAAATGAATCGAATCAAATTGTGATGGATTCTTATTCGATTAGTTTATTAAACGAACCTTAATATCAGGATTTGTATTCGATTCGTTTATTAAACGAATCGAATACGAATATTCGTTTAGTCATGATATTATTCAATAACATAATTTACTAAAATTTATTTACATTACTTTTTCATAAATATATACATATGAAATATGTAATTAGTATATTTATTAAAAATACCTCTCCAAATATCGACAATATTATTTTTTCTATGATAATTAGCCATAATTTCTCGAATCTTAATTGAAAAATAACAATAATTAGTAAAAAAATAATAATAAAACGAATCCTAAACGAATAAACGAATCAATGAGCTTAAATTCGTATTCGGTTCGTTTAATAAACGAATCGAATTGAATTGACACATTTATTAAACGAATCCATTTTTCAAATCAGTATTCGCTTTAAATCGAATCGAATGAATAAACGAATCCTAACCCAAATTGCCACCCCTACGTGGGTCCTAGTAGAAAGAGAGAGGAAATGACAAAATGAAAAGGGTCGCCAGAGCGGATGAAGATCGTGGAGATGGGAAGAAGAGTGCCTGGAGGGTGAGATCTGTAGTCGTAGCCAGCGCCGTACAAATAAGGGAGCCGTAGGAAGAAGAAGGTAGACGAACCCCAAATTCATCGAGCAACAGCCTCACAATAATTACGGTCTTGGCCTTTATAAACTCATTAGGTAGACCTCAAAATTAAATCACATTCATGTGAATCCTAAGTTTGGGCTTGAACCATTTTTTATCCTCACAATAATGACGGTATTGGATTAAGTCGTGTTCCAGGTGTATACTTGTCAATGTGCACTAATGAGCTTCGTAAGTATACCCTCACAAAAATGACGGTATTTGGTGACTACCTCAACTCATCACGCTACATCTAATGTTTTACAGGAGCGACCTAAGTCCCAACCACTTATACCTTCACAATAATGACAGTATTGGACATAAGTAATAAGAACTCATTCATCTACGTATTGACAAGATATACCATCCAATAATGCTCCAACATTATTAATATTATTACTTAAAATAAAGTAATCATCTAATCACTGGAGATTTATGACAATCAAGTCATTAACATGCTTGGGTCAAAATAAAAATTTTAATTTAAAACATGCAATACATATCCAATATGACTTATGCATAATTAAATTAAAATTATAGAGGCATAGATTCAAATACATGTCAAACATGCAACATGTGTTGTGTGGTTAAGACCTGCTCTGGTACCGTTCTGTTGGGACAGATGTGGGACTTCTAGGGTCGGATCGGTGCCCCGCGTAGCGAAAATGGGTCTAACCCATGGATATCAAGCATGTGTGTATTTTTAAATATTTTAATGGGATACTATTGATGAGCGGAAAATGTATCAATATTTACCGCATCTTTTACTTAATATATTGAATAGTTTCTCGGGTATTGTGAATATTTTGATGTGTTTTGTGTTATTTTGTAGAAAAATTAAATTTTTGGGACTTGCATGAATCAAATCGGGGCTAAAACGGCGAAAAACGGATGAAAAATGGAAAAAATATGAAATTTATTATTCACCCGTCGCGACGCTCAAACTTCAACGCGTCGCGACGTCGGGCCAATAATTCAGCTGACGACACACGTCATCACATGCGTCATCATTACATCATCATGGCGTCAGCACAATTATTAATTTACCGACAGTCGCCATTTAATGTTTACGCGTCGCGATGCGTAAGCCCTCGGCGTTGCGACGCGCACCGATTTTGAAGCCTATAAATTGAAGCTGATTTCAGTTGAATTTCTTCATACTTTATTCTGGGGAATTTCCTTATAATACTAAGAAGAGAGTATCTTATATGTTTAATTTCATTTTTCTTGTATTTAATTTTTATTTTAGTAATAAAACTTTGTTTGTTTCACTTAAAGCATGAGTAGGTAACTTCTTTCTGCTGGGGTAAAAGGTGAAATTTTTATTATAATAATTTAGATTAATCTCCCTTAGTTTATAAATTATCTTAAAACCTGACTTAATTGGATACCACCTTTATGGTCGGTTGAACTTAATTAAATTAATTTCAATCTGACTTAATTAAATACCGCCTTTATGGTCGGTTGGAATTAATTAAAATCTGACTTAATCAGGATACCGCTTATATGGTCGGTGGGTAATATGATGCACATTTATATATTATAATAAGTGAGATTTCTAGATTTGAAATAATAAAAGTGGATCCCCAAACCCCAATATTTTATTTTATTATTTTATTTTAAATTTTTAGTTTTCAAATTTATTTTATAACATTTTGTTTATTTAAGTCTTTAGTAATCCTAGATATGTGTCGTAACTAAATACATTATCTAGGGTTGTTGATGAATTCCAATATCAATGGTTAAATAAGTTGACTTTTCTTATGTCATGTGTAATGTATTAGTTTATTTATTGAGTCTATTTCTTAATGCTTTTTTTTAATTGGCCACTAATAAGATTGATTTGGTAAATTTAAAATGAACTTGACGAAGGGATTTTAGGTTTAAGCCGTAGACATAATAGCTCACGGTCTCACATTCTCCTAAGAGATTTCCTTCCAGGATAGACATATACCTGTTGGACGTGGGTAGCCATAATTGGAACTTAATCTTAATGTATTCAGAGTTTCTTAATTAACATAGACATATAGTTAATTGGGTTACTTTAAGTGTTTGCATCTGACCATCGACAGACGCTTTTGCATATCTTCGTGTTCCAGGTTAATAAACTGACATATTACACAAACATAAGATAATCCCTTCATCTTTAGAAGAATATTGGAATGATTCACAACCCTAGATAGTTTCATAATATTGATTATTTTCATAATTTACTTTTGCATTATTTTAATTATTCGTCTTTAGTTAAAATCACCACCCAAACAATAATCAATTTTTAGATACTTGTAGAAATTTAACTTCAATAAAATTAATAGCATAGGTATTAAGTCCTCGTGGGATCGATACATTTTATATTACTTGAGTGATACGTGCGCTTGCGTTACGTCTGTATTCAAAACACTGATCAAGTTTTTGGCGCCGTTGCTGGGGACTTATTTATCTTTTAATATTAATTTTAGGGTTAGATACTTTACTTGTATCTAATTTTTTTCACTTATTATTTTTGTTTTCTTATGTTTCAGGTTCTCAGACACTACATGAGAAGAAGCAGAAGCTTTGAAATTCGTCTGCTTGACCCAAAAATTGAAAGAATTATCAGACAGTTGAGAAGGGAAAGGCGAGAAGATCGAGAAGCACTGATCAACATGAACAATCAAGAACCTAAACCTTCGGAGATAGGACCACCAATTCCCATTCTAGACAGAACAATTCCGGTGGTTGATGACTTTATTTCATGCATTGTACTTCCACCTTTACCAGCAAATGCGTGTGACATCAAAACATGCATTCAGATGATACAACAAACATTTCAGTTTGGGGGAAGTGCAACCGAAGATCCTTATGCCCACATCAGCAACTTCCTGGAAGTTTGTGGCATATTCAATTACAACCGAGTGGCAGAAGAAGCAATTTGTCTGCGTGTTTTCCCATATTCCTTGAAAGGAATAGCTAAGGCTTGGCTCCATTCACTACCAGCAGGTTCCCTCACAACTTGGAACACTCTTGCCACCAAATTCCTTGCAAAATACTTTCCCCCAGCCAGAACAGCAAAGTTGAGAAACGACATTACATCTTTTATGCAACATGACTCAGAATCCCTATGTGAAGTATGAGAAAGATATAAGGAATTGCTCCGAAAATATCCTCACCATGAGATTGCAAAGTGGTTACAAGTCCAAACCTTCTACAATGGCTTTCTGGACTAATGAGAACCACAATAGATGTTGCTGCTAGAAGAGCTTTAATGGAAAAGGTAGAAGATCAGTCCTGAGACTTAATTGAAGAAATGGCTAACAATAATTCCTTGTGGCCAACAGAGAGGAGCATGATCCATCGAATAACATGAATCTACGAATTAGGAACCAACACAGTTGTGAATACCAAGCTGGATCAGATATGCAAATGCCTGGAAACTCTTAGCATGTAAGTTAATGTTGGATCCACAAGTTCACCATATGGAGGAGCACCAGAAGAAGAATCTTACAACCAATATGATGAGATTGTGAACTATGTCAGTAACTTCAACAGACAGGGAAACAATCCATATTCCAATACCTACAACCCAAGTTGGAGGAGTCATCCCAATTTCACATGGAGCAACACTTCAGAGCAAAAGAACAATCCACCACCAGGATTCCAACAGTAGAATAAGAGTTAGAACTATGAAAAAGTACCAGGAATAGCATAAGTGCTTTCCCAGATGAAAAAGCAACAAGCCAAATACGACGCTTTAGCAGCTGTGGTTCAAAATCAAGCATCTTCTATAAAAGCACTGGAGAATCAAATGGGACAACTGGCCAATGCTCAGAGTTACAGACCGCAAGGTACCTTTCCTAACAACACAGAACCAAATCCAAGGAACAAAGGGAATGAGCAATGCAAGCCACCACTTTGAAAAATGACACTGAAATTAACAAAGATGTTGGAATCAAGGCATGTACTGAGGAAGTTCCAAAAGAAAGAAATGAAGAAGATCCACAGATGGAGGAAAAAGAGGCAAAAGACAATGATCGAGAAAGATTTACTCAACCTCCACATTTTCCACAGCGTCTCCAAAAACACAAACTGGACAAATAATTTGCTCGATTCCTGGAAATTTTGAAAAAGCTACATATCAGCATTCCATTTGTAGAAGCGTTGGAGCAGATGCCCAGTTATGTCAAATTCATGAAAGATATTCTGTCATAAAAGTGACGATTGGGAGATTACGAGACTTAGCATTGACAGAAAAATACAGTGCCATCATTTAGAGCAAGCTCCCCCCCAAAGTTGAAGGATCCTGGCAATTTCACCATCCTTTATACCATAGGAGAACATTATTTCGGTAAGGCTTTGTGTGATTTAGGTGCTAGTATTAACTTGATGCCTTTGTCTATTTACAGGAAACTGAAGATTCGAGAAGCAAAACCCTGTTGGGTTTCTATTAGGTCCCAAGGATCAATTTCAAGCTATGAAACACATGTCCGAATACTCAAAGAAGTTTTGGAATACTTACAATGATCGGTTGAGCGATGCGACGAACACAAAAAAATCGTTTCCTCCTCCAAGGTGCTCACGGCAGTGGGCTATTTATGCTCCTCCAAATTTGGCCATGGATGATCCACCAAGCTCCAAGCTTTGTGTTGTAATTCCATGCTCACAAATTGGTTCCCTATCACCTTCGCAAGACTCCTAAAGCGTGCTAGCACTCCAGAAATTTTGCCGTAAAACTTCCTTTGCTTCTCCTATAACTCACGGTTTTTTACAGTGAAATAGAAGAAGAAATGGCCCTTGGCCGAGAGAGATGGAGAGAAGAGTGGAGAGAGTGTGTTAAGTTTTGGTTGTTGGAGATTTGTGTATCTAATACACAAAAATGAATTTCAAAATTAATTTACCAAAATTTTGCTTTCCAAAAGTCAAAAGGCATTAAAGCCAACAACCACATCTATCAACTATTCACATCACTTATGACAAGTTGTCAAATCACTCAAAGTGACTAGACATCACATCAATCGATTGACTAGTGATTTGACACTTGATGTGACTTGGGGGCCGCACTTTAATTCGCAATGCGAGTGCGCCAGCAAACACACCCGGGCTCAGGTTCACTAATTCCAAATTAACGAATTTTCCGTTGCGATGTAATTAAATAATTATGCCTAGCAAAATTACTATTCACGTCGCTAACGATTTAATTCAAAATTAAATCGTTCGCCTGAATTAAAATCTAATTTTAATTCCGCGTCGAAATCCAATTTCGTATAATATATCGAATATATTATTTTATCGATTAATTCCAAATTAATCGTTCTCTCTCTTTTATTAATATTTTATCCCATATAAAATATCTTCGTAATTAATCCCAGATTAATTTTCTCTCTCATCTAATTAAACCCAGATTAATAAAGTACGAGTCATACGTCATCGGTGAATCTTCGGGAAGCGACCCATGAGATCCCCAGATATGTTGGCAGTAAATCCGGTCGTCGGACTATCCGAACACGTACGTACCTAGTACTACATTTTTACCGATTTACAAGACAAGGTTGGCTTCTAGCAAAGCGCCATACCTACCCAATTCTCCAGAAATATTCTTAAAGGAATATAAAATCTATATCAGGCGTAGTATACGTAGTATTGCATATTTTGATCCAGTATCGGATGTCACGTGCAAGGCCTGGGGCTGGAAGTGTGTCTACCCCGTACGAAGCACATATCAGATCTCTGCTAACTAGTCTATATAATCGGATAAACATGACCTAGTCATAATATCCCGATAGCTGTAGCATATAAGAGAACAATTTTCGTATCCTACGTGATCATCATCTCCACTATGACTGGAGTGACACTTCCATCTCGACATCACACCCAATACACTATGATTCTCAATATACCCAGAAGAGGCGTACACAGAACCTGTTAAAGCCCTGGACGACCAAAACCAAAGTATATTGATTGTCGCAAGTATTAGCGGTGCAAGTCTCAGGTTAAGACCAAATACACCTACCCTGATTCCGACTTCCATAGACACATAGTCATACTACTAATGGAATTCCGAGGGGTCTGTCCAGAGCGAATTTGTTTCCTGTACCATCGGTAAACACAACCTCCTATTACACTTGCATGAGTATCCTATACCCAAATATATTAGAACTATGCCGTTGTTGGACAATTATGACCCATAACGTCACTATTTGTACAGATCATGGTGTTGTTGTACAAATTAACTATGTGACAAAGGAGATTGCTCTCTTATCATTTGTGATTAGATCACCAAGATATATAAATGATAGGAGGTCCTTATGATTTGTTCCTGGATGAGAATGATATGAGACAGTATCAGTCCACGAAGGATAAATCATTAAATATCCATAGTCAGAGTATTACCGAGATTGGATATCAATAAATACGTAAAAGACTAGTATTACATTTGTGCGCGTTGTGAGGGCACAACGACATATTTCTCATATATTTGGATATAGGATACTCATGCAAGTGTAATAGGAGGTTGTGTTTTACCGATGGTACGGGAAACAGCTTCGCTCTGGATAGACCCCCTCAGAATTCCATTGGTAGTATGACTATGTGTCTATGGAAGTCCGAAATCAGGGTAGGTTTATTTGGTCTTAACTTGAGACTTGCACCGCTAATACTTACGACAATCAATATACTTTGGTTGCAGTCATCCAGAGCTTTAACAGGTTCTGTGTACGCCTATGCTGGGTATATTGAGAATCGTAGTGTGTTGGGTGTGATGTCAAGACGGAAGTGTCACTCCAGTCATATGGAGATGATGTTCACGTAGGATACGGTAATAGTACTATTAAGTACTGCAGTCATCGGGATAAAATGACAAGGTCATGTTTATCCGATTATAGAGACTAGTTACCAGACATCCGACATGTGCTTCGTATGGGGCAGACACAATTCCAGCCCTAGGCCTAGCACGTGATCATCCGATATTGGATCGACATACACAATACTACGTATACTACGCCTGATATAGATCATTTATTCCTGTAAGGATATTTCTGGAGAATTGGGTAGGCATGACGCTTTGCTAGAAGCCAACCTTGTCTTGTAAATCGGTAAAATGTAGTACTAGGTACTTACGTGTTCGGATAGTCCGTCGACCGAATTTACTACCAACATATCCGGGGATCTCATGGGTCGCTTCCTGAAGATTCACCGATGACGTTTGACTTACACTCTAAATTAATCTGGGATTAATTAGAAGAGAGAGAAAATTAATCTGGGATTAATTGCGGAGATATTTTATCTGGGATAAAATATCATTTAAAGAGAGATAATGATTAATTTGGAATTAATCGATAAATTAATATATTCGATATATTAAACGAAATTGGATTTCGACGAGGAATTAAAATTAGATTTTAATTTGGGCGAACGAGTTAATTTAGAATTAATTCTTTAGCGACGTGAATAGTGATTTCGCTAGGCATAATCATTTAATTGCGTCGCAACGTAAATTTGTTAATTTGGAATTAGCGAACCCGAGCCCGGGATTATTTGCGAGCGCATTCGCATTTCGAATTCGAGTGCGGCACACAAGTCAAATCAAGTGTTAAATCGCTAGTCGCATCAAGCGTCAAATCATTAGTCGCTTTGAGTGATGTGATAACTTGTCACTTGATTTGATTGATTGATGGATTGATTGATTGATGTTGGTGGTTGGCTTTAATGGCTTGACTTTTGGAAAGAGAAAATCAATTATTTAATTTTGGAAATTGATTTGTGTATTAGATACACAAAAAATAACCAACAACCACAAACTTTCCTCTCTTCCTCACTTCTCTCTCTCACGCCCATGTAGGGCATTTTTCTTCTGGTTTTGGCAGTGAACTGCCGTGAGTCAAGAAGAAAATGGGAAGCAAGTGTGGTGATTTTTGTGGAAAAAATCACAAGAGTTAGCACTCCGAGAGACATGCGAAGGTGATAGGGAAGTCTACTCATGAGCTTGGAATCTTTTGACGAAGCTTGGAGCTTGACGAAGAACTTCCAATGGCCGAAAATAGTGGACTGCACACAACCACTGCCGTGACATGCAGTGAGCAGAATTTCAAGTTTTGTTCATTGCCGCGTCGCTCAACCGATCGATGTGAGTATTCCATAACTCCGTTGATTTGTATTCGCACTTTTTTCATGCTTGTTTAATGATATTGAGACCTTAGCAATCACCAACAATAGTATCAGAGCAAGGTTAAACATGAAATTGTTTAGGGTTAAAATTTGGGTAAAAATGTGTTTGAGCATGATTTATGAAATTTGATGAATGAATATGTTTAAATTTGTTTTAATTGAGGATTGATTGGATCAATTTGTTGAAAAATTATTTGGAACAATTTTCCCCAATTCTCTTAGCTTGGCCGAATGTAGAAGAGCCCTAAAAGTCTTGGAATTTTGATTTTTTGATTCATTGGATGAGTTAGAAATCAATTGGGAATGTTGATTTAATGTTTAATTTAATTCAATTGGATTGGATTTGAAATTGGATATAAAATCCCCACAAAGCCGAGACTTAAAGAGCATGTTTGGGTTTGATTTTTAATAAATTGTGTTGGGCATGATTTAATGTTAAAGAGCATGATTAATTAGGCTAATTGATGTTTTAGAAATGTTAATTGGGTAATTAATTATGTTATGCACTTTGTTTAATTAAATTAAGAAATTGGATTTTTGGAATTTAATTATATTGGGCCTTAAAATTGGATTTGGGCTTTTAACGTTGTTATTGGGATTATTGGGCTTGGTTGTACCAAGTTAGGTTTAGGCCAAATGGATTGGATCCAATTGGGCCCAAAATCGCATCCATAAAGCCCAAATGCGACTAATGGACCTTTAAAGTTTAATTGGGCCTAATGGGTCTAAATTGATTTATGGGCTTATGGGGTAACTCCTGGATTGGACTTTGGTTATTGGGTTTGACCCGAGTTGACCAAAAGTCCATGCCTTAAGAAATTAATTAAAAGCCCATTGGACTTTAATTAAATTGACGTTGGACGTTAATCGGGTTTTGAGACCCGTAACGATTAAATTTGGAATTTAAGTCGTATAGGTTCATTAATAAAGTGTAGCATTTAATTTGGAATTAAATAGCGAATTAGTATTAAATACAAATTGAATTGGATTTAATTATGTAGTTTAATTTAATTCAAGAATTCGTACTTTGAGTACTTATTCGCAAAACGAGTTTGACTCGAACAAAATCAAATCGTTGTTTGAACATTGGATGGTCACTAATTATCAGATTAATTAATTTGATTAGATTGATTGATAACATGCTTGTGTGAATACATGGTTACGATGCATGAATAATGTATATCAGATGGATATTAGATGGGTGGAGCAATTTTAGAAATTGTTGTAATAAATTTGATTTATTAATTGGACCTGCGTGTCCAGCCTTATCACCTCCATATTCTTTGTATTCTCTTCTCACCTATTTCCCTCAATGTAAATGGGGTTTCTTTAGAAGTGTAGTGCAACAGGTAGAAGTAAATACATGTGCTAGCGTGAGAGAGAAATGGAGAGATTTGATCTAGGATCAATGTGTAAAGTATCCATCCGCCTATCATTATTATTTATTCATATGCGCTTTATTATGTGTTTAGAATGCATGTTTAAGGGTGTATGATGATGGGACCTTAACAAAGATAATAAATTGGTTGCCAATTTGCACTCGAAAAACCCTCGCAAAATATTAAGCGTTTTTCCTTCCATTGAGTGATTCTCACTCAAGATCCGAGACTGGCATTGGCTTGTTGGCCAAAGTCAAGGCCTTTGTCCGTCGAGGATGTGTTTGAATCACGAGAGCTTTGTTCCATATCGGTGTCTTGTCCAAGTTGTGGTTTGTTGGAAAAAGTCAATACCACTTCTTGTCCATCGACATTGATTACGAAGCTTTCCATGGTCAATGGGTCGCGCTTAACTGGGATCACTAAGTTAGTTGTGCCAAAGCCAAGGCTTAGTTGATTCAGAGGAAAAATGTTAGGCAATACATTGGATGTATTGGCATATATGAGATATATGTTTCGGACTTGGATGTCCCCATACTGGATCTAGGAATTGGATTGGATCCAATTGATCTTAGAGATCTACCTAGTTAATTATCATACAATTTGTTGGCCAAAGTCAAGATTGTGTGATATTTAACGGGATCCTAGCCCGCTAGGAAACACGGTTTCCCGAGTACTCGACAGAGGGTTAGAGGCTCACCGAAAAATAGTGGGAGGCAAGAATTGAATTTGCAATATTCGTTTAATTACTTGCCATATGCGCTCAATCACATATATCATTCGTCAAAGAAATTAAATGTTAGTTGGACTAATATTTAAACGTTGTTTTAATTAACAGTTGGACTGTATTCAAACCATTCATTTATAATGATTTTATAATTGGATTATAGTAATCAATATAATTGATTTTAATCTATTAAATTATAGTTGATTAAATAGTTGGACTATTGTAATCATTATAATAAATAGTACCTAAATCGTTGATTAAGTAGTTGGACTATTAAAATCAAGATAAAAAATGAAAGATTGACATTTAAAACATAATCCTAGGGAAAATGTATTTAAATGGTTTAATTTTCAAATTGGGAATAAAATTTCAGGATGGTCCTGGAAAATAATAAGTTACTTTATTTGATAAAATAACATATTAGGCTTAAGCTAGGAGTTAAGCAAATAGTAGAGCATAATCTTTGGAAGATTTATGTGATGATAACTTTAGTGCTTAATCCAATAAGCTTGTCGTAGTAGACTCCTTAATTTCTGAATCAAAACTAAGTATTAGATCCTTAAAGTATGATACTGAAATTGAAAGATCTTCATAGATCTACTATTAGATCTTAGAAGTACTAAATTGCAATAATAACTCTTGGAGAGTTAATGACTATTCTCAAGGAGACAAAGTCAAAAGTTTGCAATTAGGCAAGTAGCGCAAGGCGCACCTTACTTCGATATTCAAGAAACCCGAGGCTTGGCCAAAGACTACTGGAATGTGGAAAAGGGAAAAGGCAAAATCATTATAATCTTCTGGGAAGATAAAATACATATCCCAAAATGTCTGCCTATATTGTGGCAAACGGGATCACGAAAGCATGACTGCTGTTTGGACAAAGCAGACATGAAAGAATTGAAGAACGGGCAAAGCTCTGACTTCAAATATGTTTGTCATAATTATGTTCATTACTAGTATTGAAATTAGATTTTAAATACTTAGTGTGATACATAAATATGTACTGATGTTCAGAATATGCTATGAGCAGGATACTGACTTCAGTTGATATTTATCTGCGAAATGGAAACGGGACGAAAGTCGTTGTTTTGACCGTAGATACCTAAGTTTAGGAACTACCCTCGGGTGCGTACTTAAATTAGGAAACTGTTATAATGTAACTAGTTTGACTAGAAACATTATCTCTATATCACTGATTAACCCGCTGCGGGTGAGCCTTTATATTCTAGAACACTAAAGTGTTTCATTATATAAAGATGATATTGAGATAAACACATTAGATGTGAATAACCGAATTTATATTTTGAATATAAATAAATATCAAATGTATTACATGACAAACAAATAGCTTAAACTGATTTGATCAGAAGAAACTAATTGTGGCATTGTTGTTTGGGACACAATTAAACAAGAATCGTATATCCACACTTTTGAAGAGTGGGTACTCGGACTGATTTGATTCTATTCAAATAAAGTCTACGAATCTAGTTTATTGGGCAATGTGCCTAAAACACATTTACTCGGTAAAAGTGTAAAAGCCACCTATCTGTTAGCCCTAGTTCATAGTGAAGCAAGTGGGCCCATGTCTAGCTAGACTAGAGGTGGATATGAATATTTCGTGACCTTTATGGATGTGGCATCGTGTTATGGTTATATGTTTCTTTTGAAACACAAATCGAAAACTTCAGTTTCGACACGAAATAGACAAACAGATCAGCTAAAGTATTAAACCGTCACGGTAAGACCGTAATGGAAAATACTTAAGCAATAAGTTTCTAATATACTTGAAAGATTATAGTATTCTTTCAAATGAGGACTCCTCCCGGAACACGTCAGTTTGACGGTGTGTCCGAACTGAGTAATCGAATTTTGTTGGACATGATAAGGTTAATCATGAGTCGCTCTGAGCTACCATTTCCTTCAACGGATAAGCATTAACAGTGTAGAACTTATTTTGAATAAGGTTCCATAAAAATCTGTTTGACAGATTTCATATTAGATATGATCAGGAAAGAAATCAGGTTTCTCATTCCTGAATATTTGGGTATGCTAGGCATATGTTTGGATAATACCAAACTAAAACCCAAATCGGATAAGTGCCAATTGTAGGTTATCCTAGGTATACCATAAGTCTAGTACTTATACAACTCACTAGAGAACAATGTAATTGTTGCTCACCATGCGGTTTTCCTAAAAGGAATACCTATATGCAGTGGTAAGTGGGAGGATAGTAAAACTCGATGAAAATCAGAGTAATACTATTCAAGGAACCGATTCCTAATGGAACATAAATAGTTCATCAAGCATGAAACTATTCCAATAATCTTCGAATACACAAGAACCACGTAAGTCGCAGAGAGTCAGAAAACAACCTGGGGTATAGGTTTCTGATCTCACCTCATAAAGATGTCTATCTTATTGAGGTATACCGACTGACTACGTATAAGGAAGTGATACAAGGTATCGACTCCCTATTATGGCAAAATGCCATAATATCTGAAATGGATTCCATGTATATCAACAAGTTTGGATACTAGTTGATGTACCGCAAGGCATTGTGCCTATTGGTACTTATAAGTCTTCAAGGAAGACATACATGGATGACAACATAACAACGTATAAAGCTAGGATTTTAACGGAAAGGTATCGTTATCAATATTGTTGATTATTATTAAACCTTTTACATGTTGCCACGGTAAATCCATTTGGATAATGCTTGCTACTGCTGCATATTTCATTTATGAAATATGACAGCTGAACGGGAAAATCGCTTTTCTGAAAAGGAAATCTTTCGGAGGATGTTTACAACATCCTGTCGGTTTTATCGTACCATAACAAGCAAACAAGGTTTGTAGGTTATTCGATCCATGTTTGGATTGAAGCAAACAATAGGTTCTTAGAATTATCATTTTGATGTAATCATAATGGTGTATGATTTAATTCAAAACGAAAAGATTCTTGTGTATATAAGAATGTTAGTGGGAGCGCACTGACAATCCTTGTCCTATAAATAATGATAATATATGTCATTTCTTGGAAATGATATTCCCATAAAACAATCGGTGAAAGCTTGGATTTCATGAAAACTCTCCGAGAAATCGTACTTTGAAAAATGTACGTGACCTGGTGTCTCATACGCTTTGAGCATATGGATTCACAATCAGGCCAATCTAAGTGATAGTCACTGGATTGATGTTAAGAACATCCGTTAGTATCTTAGAGAACTAATGATGCTGTCTTAATCTATGGAGATGGAGAACTTGAAGTGACTGGGATAACTGTAGCAAGTTTCCTAACCGATAAAGACGACTAAAAGTCACACACGGTACTATACAGTTTGAATAACGGTACAGTGAGATGTAAATCTTCCAAGCAAGATACTGTTACCGAATAAACAACAAATACAGATTATTGCTTCAGCTGAGGCGGCAATAGAAGCCATTTGGGTCGATAACAAATCTAATTAGATTAGATATAATTCTGTTAGCAGCTGAGCTAGGCGTCAGCACATGCTAAAGAATTAATGGTCTCATCAACGATCCAGATACATACTTCGATATTCATCTGATTCGTTCGGATCATACATCGTGGCGATGTGATGATCGAATAAATCGTATCAGATGATAATCATGCAAATCCGCTGACGAAAGTTTTTCTCAGCAGTTTGAGCCAATCGTACATAGTTCGGGTGTCAGACACTCGAGTGACTGGCTATAGGCCAAGGGGGAGATTGTTGGACAATTATGACCCAAAGCGTCACTATTTATACAGATCATGGTATTGTTGTACAAATTAACTATGTGAAAAAGGAGATTGCTCTCTTATCATTTGTGATTAGATCACCAAGATATATAAATGATAGGAGGTCCTTATGATTTGTTCCTGGATTGAGAATGATATGAGATAGTATCAGTCCATTGAGGATAAATCATTAAATATCCCTAGTCAGAGTATTATCGAGATTGGACATCGATAAATACGTAAAAAACTAGTATTACACTTGTGCACGTTGTGATGGCACAACATCATAGTTCTCATATATTTGGGTATATGATACTCATGCAAGTGTAATAGGAGGTTGTGTTTTACCGATGGTATGGGAAATAGCTTCTCTCTGGATAGACCCCTCTCGGAATTCCATTGGTAGTATGACTATGTGTCTATGGAAGTCCGAAATCAGGGTATGTGTATTTGGTCTTAACCTGAGACTTGCACTGCTAATACTTGCGATAATCAATATACTTTGGTTGCGGTCGTCCAGGGCTTTAACAGGTTCTGTGTACGCCTATGCTGGGTATATTGAGAATCGTAGTGTGTTGGGTGTGATGTCAAGATGGAAGTGTCACTCCAGTCATATGGAGATGATGGTCAAGTAGGATACGGTATTAGTACTCTTAAGTACTGCAGTCATCGGGATAAAATGACAAGGTCATGTTTATCCAATTATAGAGACTAGTTACCAGACATTCGACATGTGCTTCGTACGGGGCAGACACAATTCCAGCCCCAGGCCTAGCACGTGATCATCCGATACTGGATCGACATACACAATACTACGTATACTACGCCTGATATAGATCCTTTATTCCTGTAAGGATATTTCTGGAGAATTGGGTAGGCATGGCCCTTTTCTAGAAGCCAACCTTGTCTTGTAAATCGGTAAAACGTAGTACTAGGTACTTACGTGTTCGGATAGTCCGACGACCAAATTTACTGCCGACATATCCGGGGATCTCATGGGTCGATCCTGAAGATTCACCGATGATGTATGACTCGCACTCTAAATTAATCTGGGATTAATTAGAAGAGAGAGAAAATTAATCTAGGATTAATTGCGGAGATATTTTATCTGGGGATAAAATATCATTTAAAGAGAGATAATGATTAATTTGAATTAATCGATAAATTAATATATTCGATATATTAAATGAAATTAAAATTAGATTTTAATTCGGGCGAACGAGTTAATTTAGAATTAATTCGTTAGCGACGTGAATAGTGATTTCGCTAGGCATAATTATTTAATTGCGTCGCAACGTAAATTCATTAATTTGGAATTAGCGAACCCGAGCCCGAGATTATTTGCGAGCGCATTCACATTTCGAATTCGAGTACGGCACGCAAGTCAAATCAAGTGTCAAATCGCTAGTCGCATCAAGCGTCAAATCATTAGTCGCTTTGAGTGATGTGACAACTTGTCACTTGATTTGATTGATTGATGGATTGATTGATTGATGTTGGTGGTCTGCTTTAATGGCTTGACTTTTGGAAAGAGAAAATCAATTAATTAATTTTGGAAATTGATTTGTGTATTAGATACACAAAAAATAGCCAACAACCACACACTCTCCTCTCTTCCTCACTTCTCTCTCTCACGCCCATGGAGGGCATTTTTCTTCTGGTTTTGGCAGTGAACTGCCGTGAGTCAAGAAGAAAATGGGAAGCAAGTGTGGTGATTTTTGTGGCAAAAATCACAAGAGCTAGCACTCCGAGAGACATGCGAAGGTGATAGGGAAGTCTACCCATGAGCTTGGAATCGTTTGACGAAGCTTGGAGCTTGACGAAGAACCTCCAATGGCCGAAAATAGTGGACTGCACACAACCACTGCCGTGACATGCAGTGAGCATAATTTCAAGTTTTGTTCGTTACCGCGTCGCTCAACCGATCGATGTGAGTATTCCACAACTTCGTTGATTTGTATTCACACTTGTTTCATGCTTTTTTAATGATCTTGGGACCTTAGCAATCACCAACAGCCGTTATGCTCCGACAACGCGCACAAGTGTAATACTAGATTATTCCGCATTATCGATGTCCAATCTCGATAATACTACGACTAGGGATATTTAATGATTAAACCTTCGTGGATTGATATTGTCTCATATCATCTCAATCCGGAACTAATCATATGGACCTTTCATCATTTATACATCTTGGTAATCTAATTACAAATGATGAAAGAGTAATTTCATTTGTCACATAGTTAATTTGTACAACAACACCATGATTTGTACAAATAGTGATGCTGTGGGCCATAACTGTCCAACAATATCCCACTTGGCCTATAGCTAATCACTCAAGTGTCCTACACCCGAACTATGTACGGTTCGCTCAAACTTATGTTGAGGAAATGCTTTCGTCAGTGGATTTGCATGATTACCATCTGATGCGATTTATTCGATCATCACATCACCACGATGTATGATCCGAACGAATCAGATGAATAATTGAAGTATATATCCGGATCGTTGATGAGACCATTAATTCTTTAGCCTGTGCTGTAGCCTAGCTCAGCTGCTAACAGAACTATTCCTAATCTGATTAGGTTTATTATCGACCCAAATAGCTTCTATTGCTGCCTCAGCTGCAACAATAATCCACTTTTGTTGTTTATTCGGTAACAATATCTTGCTTGGAAGATTTTCAGCTCACTGTTCCGTTATTCAAACTTTGTAGTACCGTTGTTTCGACTTATAGTCGTTTATATTGGTTAGGAAAATTTCATTAGTGAACCCAGTCACTTCAAGTTCTCCTTCTCCATAGTATAAGACAGCATCCTTAGTTCCTCTAAGATACTTAAGGATGTACTAAACATCAATCCAATTACTATCACTTGGATTGGCCCGATTGTGACTCCATATGCTCAAAGCATATGAGACACCAGGTCGCGTACATTTATTTCAATGTATGAGTTCTTAGAGAGAATTAACAACTTTAAATCTATCCCAGTAGATCTTTATTCCTAGAATAAAGGTTATTTCTCCCAAGAATTATACAGAGAATTTTTCATGAAAGCCAAGCTTTCACCGATTGTATTATGGGAAATATCATTTCCAAGAAATGACATGTCATTATTATATAGGACATTCACTGTCAGTGCGCTCCCACTAACCTCCTTATATACACAAGAATCATATTCGTTTTTGAATTAAATCATACACCATTATGATTACATCAAAACGATATAGTTCCAAGAATGCAATGCTATCTACAATCCATCCATGGATCGAATAACCTGCAAACCTTGTTTGCTAGTTTTGGTACGATAAAACCGTCAGGATGTTGTAAACATCCTCCGAAAGGTTTCCTTTTAAGGAAAGCGATTTTGACGTTCAACTGCCATATTTCATAAATGAAACATGCATCATCAGCAAGCATTATCCAAATGGATTTAACCATGGCAACGAGTAAAAGGTTTTGTCGTAATCGACACAATGTTGATAACGATACCTTTTCGCTACAAGCCTAGCTTAGTACGTTGGTTTGTTGCCTTCCATGTGTGTCTTCCTTGAAGACTCATATAGTACCAATAGACACAATGCTTTTCGGTACATCAACTAGTATCCAAACTTGGTTGATTTACATGGAATCCATTTCGGACATCATGGCACTTTGCCATAATAGGGAGTCGATACCTTGTATCACTTCCTCATACGTAGTCAGTTCGCGTTCCTCAATAAGATTGACATCTTTATGAGGTGAGATCAGAAACCCATACCCCATGTTGTTTTCTGACTCTCTCCGACTTACGTGGTTCTTGTGTATTCGAAAATTATTGGTATAGTTTCATCCTTGATGAACTATATGTGTTCCATTAGGACTCGGTTCCTGGAACAGTATTACTCTGATTTTCATCGAGTTTTACTTTCCTCCCACTTACCACTGCATATAGGTATTCCTCTTAGGAAAATCGCATGGTGAGCAACAATTACATTGTTCTCTAGTGAGTTGTATAAGTACTATACTTTGGTTTCCCTAGGATAACCTACAACTAAGGCACTTATCCGATTTGGGTTCTAGTTTGGTATCATCCAAAGATATGCATAGTATTCCCAAATCTTCAGGAATGAGAAAACCCGATTTCTTTCCCGTTCATATCTAATATGAAGTCTGTTTAACAGATTTTATGGAACCTTATTCAAAATAAGTTTTTGCACTATTTATGCGTATCCGTTTACGGCAGACATGAAGGAATTGAAGACGGGCAAGGCTCCGACTTCAAATATGTTTGTCAAAAACATGTTCGCTACTAGTATTAAAATTGGATTTTAGATACTGAATGTGGTACATAAATATGTACTGATGTGCAGAATCTGCTGAAAAGCAGGATACTGACTTCAATTGAGATTTATATGCGAATCGGAAACGTGACGAGAGTCGCTGTTTTGACCGTAGAAACCTAAGTTTAGGAACTACCATTTGGGTGTGTACTTAAATTAGAAAACTGTTAAAATGTAACTAGTTTGACTAGAAACATTATCTCTATATCAGAGTATAATCCGTTGCAGATATACCTTTATATTCTAGAACACTAAAGTGTTTTATTTTATAAAGATGATATTGAGATAAACACATTAGATGTGAATAACAATATTTATATTTTGAATATAAATAAATCTCAAACATATGACATGACAAACAAATAGCTCAAACTGATTTGATCAGAAAAGACTTATAAGTGGCATTTTTGTCTGAGACATAATTAACAAGACTCGTATATCCACACTTTCGAAGAGTGGGTACTATGACAAATTTGATTATAATCAAATAAAGTCTACGAATCTAGTTTATTGGGCACTATGCTCCGCCCCTCACCGTACTTTCTCAACTCGGCTGGCTACAGGCGGTATTCGTCTTTGGCTGTCGAATGGTTTGCGTCAGGGACGACAATCGGCGTAGTGTTGAGTAAGGGAGGCAGGCCTGTGGCGTTCTTCAGCGAAAAGCTGAATGAGGCCAAGAACAAGGACCATATCTTTTTGCTTTGACACTGTTCGGAAGAGATTTCCATGTCGGCATCCACGTCATTCCCTGCATAACGGGAATGGTGGCCAACCAGGGCCTTGAAAGGCAATGACTGTCTTCTTTTCCTTATAGCATGCCTCCTCGCCGAATGCAGGTAACTGTGAAACCGAAGTTGATCTCTGCCTCATCATAGTAGCACCAGACTGGACGCTTCCATTTGAAGTGATGTGCGATGTTAGTGATTTTGCTATAGGTGTAGTTTTGGGACAATGTAAGGTGAAAATATTTCAAACCATTTACTACGCCAGCAAAACTTTGAATGAAGCATAACTCAACTACACAACAACTAAAAATGAGTTACTCGCAGTTGTGTTTGCTTTTGATAAATTCCGCTCATATTTGCCGGGTCCCAAAGTGGTGGTCTACAAAGATCATTCAGCAATCAAATACCTGATCGCAAAGAAATATGCCAAACCCAGATTGATCTGTTAGGTGTTTCTGTTGGACAATTATGACCCATAGCATCTCTATTTGTACATAACATGGTGTTGTTGTACAAATTAACTATGTGACAAAGGAAATTGCTCTTTTATCATTTGTAATTGGATTACCAAGATACATAAATGATAAAAGTCCATATGATTAGTTTCAGATTAATAAGATATGAGATAGTATTAATCCACTAAGTTTTAATCATTAAATATCCATAGTCGTAGTATTATCGAGACTGGACATCGATAATGCGGAATAGACTAGTATTGCACTTGTGCGCGTTGTGGGAGCATAACGGCATAGTTCTCATATATTTAAGTATTGGATACTTATGCAATTGTGATAGGAGGTTGTGTTTACCGATGGTACGAGAACAACTTCGCTCTGGATAAACCCATCGGAATTCCATTGGTAGTATGACTATGTGTCTATGGAAGTCCGAATCAGGGTATGTGTATATGGTCTTAACCTGAGACTTGCATCGCTAATACTTGCAACAATCAATATACTATGGTTTTGGTCATCCAGGGCTTTTACCAATTCTGTGTACGCCTCTTCTGGGTATATTGAGAATCATAGTGTATTGGGTGTGATGTCAAGATGGAAGTATCACTCCAGTCATATGGAGATGATGATCACGCAGGATACAGAACTAGTACTCTTTAGTACTGCAATCATCGGGATAATATGACTAGGTCATGATTATCCGATTATAGAGACTAGTTACCAGAGATCCGATATATGCTTCATATGATGCAGACACAATTCCAGCCTCAGTCCTTGCATGTGACATCCGATATTGGATCGCAATACGCAATACTATGTATACTACGCCTGACATAGATTACATATTCCTTAAAAGAATATTTCTGGAGAATAGGGTAGGCACGGTGCTTTGCTAGAAGCCAACCATGTCTCGTAAATTGGTAAAAATGTAGTACGCGGTACGTACGTGTTCAGATAGTCCGACGACCGGATTTACTGCCAACATATCTAGGGATCTCACGGGTCGCTTCCTGAAGATTCACCGATGACGTATGACTCGAACATAATTAATCTGGGATTAATCGGAAGAGAGAGAAAATTAATCTATGATTAATTACGGAGAATTTTATCTTGGGATAAAATTCAATTAATAGAGAGAGATCGATTAATTTGGAATTAATTGATAAATAATATATTCGATATATTAAACGAAATTAGATTTCATAGCGGAATTAAAATTATATTTTAATTCGGGCGAATGAATTAATTTAGAATTAATTCTCTAGCAATGTGAATAGTAATTTTGCTAGGCATAATTATTTAATTAAATTTGATTTAATTACGTCGCAACGGAAAATTCGTTAATTCGGAATTAGTGATGAGTGGTATTTATATCACTATTTCCCACTCATTTAACCTAATATTTTGTATAGTTTCTTGAGTTTTGTGAACGTTTTGATGTGTTTTGTTGTTATTTTGCAGATAAATAAAGTTTGGATAGCACTGGAGGCAATTTGGGGCAAAGTCGGACAAAAATGCGTCGACAGGGATATTTTATTCTTTGCCGCGTCGCGACGCCAAGACCTTCAGCGTCGCGACTCCCAATATGCGCCGAATCCGCTAACGTGCGCCGAGTCAACGGATCAGAATTTGAGAAGTTTGACTTTGCTAACGTACGCCGTGACACGTGTCACCATCACAACGAATCTGCTAACGTGCACCGTCCACGTGTCAACATCATATGCTGCCGACACTCTCACTTGACACGTGTCGCCTCGTCATCAGCCATGTCAGCGGTCAACGAGTCAACTTTGCCATGTGTCATGGCACGTCATCAGCCACGTCACAAGGTCAACCAAGTCAACATGCCACGTCAGCATCCGCCAATCACAGCGTGACACGTGTCGCCACGTGTCGCAATCCTATTGTGCCAACAATTTTAACACACGCCATCGCCACGTCATCGCCACGTCAGCGCCACGTCAGCATGACGTCATCAATGACGTCATCACAATAATTGAGTCTTAGCCGCCATGACACGTGTAGCTTTAAACAGTCAGCCGCCTTGCTACGTGTCACCTCCTCATCGTGCCACGTCGACAAAATCCAGCGTCGCGACGCTGAGGGCTTTGGCGTCGCGACGCTCGAACAGTCAAATTTTACCTATAAATAGAGCGCGAAATTTCAGATTTCTATGTACCATTCTCTCTCTTCTAATCCGTGTAAAGCGAGAGTTTCTCTCTCTAGAATATTTTAGTTTTTAATTTTTTACATTTGTAATTTAATTTTAATTACATTTTGTAATAATAGTAATTTACTTTCTTTACTTTTTACAGTTTTTACTATTTACCATGAGGAGGTAATTTCCCCAGCTAGGGTGAAAGGTAATTCTTTTACTATTGCTATTTAGATTAATCTCCCTTAAAAATAATATATTTACTATTTAAAATTTGACTTAAAAAGGGATACCGCTATATTGGTCGGTTGGTAAATCAATTTAACTTGGTTAAACCTGATTAAGAAAGGATACCGCCAGACTGGTCGGTTGGTAAATTTATTTCCTTTTTCACCTTTATGACTGGTTTATTTTGGTTCCGCCTTTATGGCTGGTTGAACTTAATTTGATTTAATCAGGATACCGCCAGACTGGTCGGTTGGTAATTTAATTTTAATTTGGTTTAAACATGACTAATCAAGGATACCGCCAGACTGGTCGGTTGGTTAATTTATTTTTGGTTCCGCCTTAATGGCTGGTTGGACTTAATTTGATTTAATCAGGATACCGCCAGATTGGTCGGTTGGTAATAATCACAAGTTTATATATTATTTTCTGGGAGATTATCTAAATTAGTAGTAGTAAAAGTAATTCATTTTACCTTAGCAATTTTATTTTATTTCACTTTCAGCATTTATTTTACCGCATTTACTTTATGCAATTTTATTTTAAGTCTTTTAAGTTTTTAGCCCTAGTTATGTGTCGTAGCTAAGTTATTTATCTAGGGTTGTGATGAAATTCAATGTCACGGGTTTATAAGGGTTAGATTATAATTTGGGTAATATAAAGATTTATTTATTGAGTCTTAATCTTAATGTTCTTTAATTAACTGGCCATTAATTAAATTGATTAGGTAAACTTAAAATGAACTAGACATAGGGATTTTAAGTTTAAGACCTTAGATTCAATAGCCCACGATCTTCCTTAAGGATAGATAACCCTTTCAATAGATTTCCTTACAGGATAGGAATATACCTGTCGGGCGAGGGTAGCTATAATTGGGACTTAATCTTAATGAATATAGGTAATTTGGTTGACATAGACATATGGTTCAATTGGATTAAACTAGGTATTTGTAATTGACCATCGAAAGAGGCTTTTACATAAATTAGTGTTTCAGGTTAATAAATCAATATATTACCCAACTATAAGATAACCACTTCATCTTTTAATAATATTGGAATAAATCACAACCCTAGATAGTTTTTAATATTGAATTTTCTTAAAAATCTATCTTCGAACAATTTTAGTTACTTGTCTTTAAATTTAGAATCGTGGCTATTTCAAATCAATTAAACAATCTGTTAGATACTAGTAATCATTTGACCTCATAAAATTAATAATTTAGGTATTAAGTCCTCGTGGGATCGATACTTTTTATACTACTTGAACGATACGTACGCTTGCGTTATACGTGTGTGTTTACGCCGGTCAAGTTTTTGGCGCCGTTGCGGGGGACTTATTTATCTTTTATTATTAGTTTAGGGGTTAGATACTTTTACTTGTATCTAATTTCTTTTTACTTATTGTTATTGTTTTCTTGTGTTTCAGGTTCTCAGAAACTTCATGAGACGAACCAGAAGCTTTGAACTACGACCGCTTGACCCAGAAATTGAAAGAACTATCAGACAGTTGAGAAGGGAAAGGCGAGAAGCCCAAGAAGCATTAGTCAACATGGAACCTGAACCTTTGGAGGTTGCACCACCAATTCCCATTCGAGACAGAACCATTCCGGTGGTTGACAGACTCATTTCATGTATTGTACTCCCTCCATTACCAGCAAATGCGGGTGACATCAAAACTTGCATTCAGATGATTCAGCAGTCAGTTCAGTTTGGAGGAAATGCAACTGAAGATCCTAATGCCCACATCAGCAACTTCCTGGAAGTTTGCGGTACTTTCAATTACAACCGAGAAGCTGAAGAAGCAATGAGACTACGTGTATTCCCATACTCCTTGAAGGACAGAGCTAAAGCCTGGCTACATTCATTATCAGAAGGTTCTATCACAACATGGAACACCTTAGCCACCAAATTTCTTGCAAAGTATTTTCCACCAGCCAGAACCGGAAAACTGAGGAATGACATCACATCCTTTGTGCAACAAGACTCCGAAACTCTCTACGAAGCTTGGGAAAGGTACAAAGATTTACTCTGGAAATGTCCACACCATGAGATTCCAAAATGGCTTCGAGTCCAAACATTCTATAATGGACTTTCTGGAATAATGAGAACCACAATCGATGCTGCTGTTGGAGGAGCTTTGATGGCAAAAGGAGAAGATCAAGCCTGGGAACTAATTGAAGAAATGGCCAACAACAATTCCTTATGGCCAACAGAAAGAAGTCTGATTCAAAGAATTGCAGGAATTTATGAAGTTGGAGCTAATACAGCAGTCAACACCAAGCTAGATCAAATTTGCAAATTCATGGAGACTCTTACCACTGGATCCACAAGTTCACCATATGGAGGAGCACCAGAATCAAATCAACATGAAGAAACGGTGAACTATGTCAACAATTTCAACAGGCAGGGGAACAATCCATATTCCAACACCTACAACCAGGGTGGAGGAATCATCCTAATTTTTCATGGAGCAACAATTCAGGCCAACAGCGGAACTATCCACCACCTGGATTCCAGCAACAGAATAAAGGCCAGGAGCAGACAAATGAACCAGTGATGGCAGAGATGCTAGCTCAATTAAAAAGATATGAAGCTATGATTCAGAGCCAATCAGCTTCCATCAAAGCACTGGAGAACCAAATCGGACAACTGGCTAACGCTCAGAGTTACAGACCGCCAGGTAATCTTCCCAGCAACACAGAACCAAATCCGAGGAACCGAGGGAATGAGCAATGTCAAGCCATTACCTTAAAAAGTGGTACTGAGATCAACAAAGATGTTGGAATCCAGATGTCCCAAGAAGAAGTTCCAAAAGAAGCCAAGAAACAGATGGAAGAAAAAGAAGTAAAGGAAAAAGAACCAGAACAAATCACTCCACCACCACCTTTTCCTCAGCGTCTTCAGAAAAACAAACTGGACAAGCAGTTTGCTCGTTTCCTGGAGATATTCAAAAAGCTGCACATCAACATCCCATTTGCAGAAGCCTTGGAACAAATGCCCAGCTATGTCAAATTCATGAAAGACATTCTTTCACGAAAACGGAGATTGGGAGATTACGAGACAGTAGCATTGACGGAAGAATGCAGTGCCATCATTCAGAGGAAGCTTCCCCCGAAGTTGAAATATCCTGGCAGTTTCACTGTACCTTGCACCATTTTAGAACATTACATTGGTAAGGCCTTATGTGATTTAGGTGCCAGTGTTAATTTAATGCCTTTTTCTATTTACAGGAAACTGCAAATTGGAGAAGCAATGCCTACCTCGATATCTTTGCAACTTGCTGATCGAACACTCGCATTTCCGAGAGGAGTCGTTGAAAATGTGCTGGTCAAAGTTGACAAACTCATCCTTCCAGCAGACTTCATCATCCTTGACATGGAAGAAGACAAAGAAATACCTATCATTCTCGGGGAGACCATTTTTGGCTACAGGTAAAACTGTAATTGATGTGAAAAAGGAGAACTGACCATGAAAGTGCAGGACCAAGAAGTGACCTTTAATGTTTTCAAAGCTATGAAATTTCCGAGCGATGAAAAGGAAGAAGAAGAATGCTTCAGAGTTGATGTTATTGATAATAATATCATTCAGAATACTGAGCCAAATCCCACGGATACACTTGAAGCTTGCATCACCAATATGACTGACAGCGAGCTAGATGCTGAAATCCTGGAATGTATCAGCTACCTTGACAAACCATTCCGATTCAAAGCACACCACCAGTTGAAAGCTTGGAATTGCCAAAGAAAGATCGAATCAAACCTTCGATTGAAGAACCCACCACAGCTGGAACTAAAGTTACTTCCGAGCCATCTCAGGTATGCATTTCTTGGAAACTCTTCTGAATTACCTGTTATTATTTCTTCTTCACTAACATTGGCAGGAAGAAAAGCTACTAAGAGTGTTACGAGAACACAAAAGAGCCATTGGCTGGACTATAGCAGACATTCGAGGCATTAGTCCATCATTTTGCATGCACAAGATCCTGATGAATGATGAATAAAAACCAACAGTGGAGCATCAACGGATACTCAATCCAATCATGAAGGAAGTCGTGAAGAAAGAAATCATCAAATGGTTGGATGCTGGCATCATATACCCCATCTCAGATAGCACTTGGGTAAGTCCTATGCAGTGTGTACCAAAGAAAGGAGGAATTACTGTTGTCACAAATGAAAAGAACGAGCTGATTCCAACAAGAACGGTGACTGGATGGAGAGTATGCATGGATTACAGGAAGCTGAACAAAGCCACGAGAAAGGACCATTTTCCACTACCATTTATTGACCAGATGTTAGACAGGCTGGCAGGACATGAATTCTATTGCTTTCTGGACGGATATTCAGGGTACAATCAGATTGCTATTGCCCCAGAAGATCAGGAGAAAACCACTTTTACATGTCCCTATGGTACTTTTGCTTTCCGCAGAATGCCATTTGGATTATGTAATGCTCCTGCTACATTTCAGCGTTGCATGATGGCCATCTTCTCAGACATGCTGGAGCAGAGTATGGAGGTTTTTATGGATGATTTTTCTGTGTTTGGAGATTCTTTTGACCATTGTTTGCAAAATTTGGACAGGTATTACAAAGGTGCGAAGATACAAACCTGGTACTCAACTGGGAGAAATGTCCATTTCATGGTACAGGAAGGCATTGTTCTTGGACACCGGATTTCACAAAAGGGAATCAAAGTAGACAAAGCAAAAATCGAGACAATTGAGAAACTACCTCCACCAACATCTGTAAAAGGGATTCGGAGTTTTCTTGGACATGCAGGTTTTTACAGGAGATTTATCAAAGACTTTTCCAAGATTGCCAAACCTCTTTGCAATCTTCTGGAAAAGGATGTGTCTTTCAACTTCACCAAAGAATGCCAGGAAGCTTTCGAGATCTTAAAACAGAAGCTGATTTCTGCCCCCATCATTGTAGCACCAGATTGGACCCTTCCATTCGAGGTAATGTGTGATGCTAGTGATTTTGCTGTAGGTGCAGTTTTGGGACAACGCAAAGCAAAGATTTTCCACACCATTTACTACTCCAGCAGAACTTTGAATGAAGCTCAACTCAACTACACAACCACTGAAAAGGAGTTGCTAGCAGTTGTATATGCTTTTGACAAATTCCGCTCTTATCTGTTGGGTCCCAAAGTGGTGGTCTACACAGATCATTCAGCAATCAAATATCTGATCACAAAGAAAGATGCCAAACCCAGATTGATCCGTTGGATACTTCTTCTACAAGAATTCGACGTGGAAATTCGAGACAGGAAAGGAACAGAGAATCAAGTGGCAGATCATCTATCAAGGCTCGAGAATGGAGAAACAGCTGACAAAGATCCATCAATCAAAGAAACTTTTCCAGATGACAACTGTTTTCCATAAATCAACAGGAAGTCCCTTGGTATGCTGACTATGTCAATTATATTGTGTCAGGAAAATGGCCATTGGAATGGACAACTCAGCAACGCAAGAAGTTCTTCAAAGAAGTCAAGCACTATGTCTGGGATGAGCCGTACCTGTTCAAACGGTGTGCTGATCAATTATTGAGACGGTGTGTTCCACAGGAGGAGGTCAACAGTGTTTTTGCACACTGTCATTCATCACCATACGGCGGACACTTCAGTGGAAACAAAACTGCAGCCAAAGTCCTTCAATCAGGTTTGTTCTGGCCCACACTTTTTAAAGATGCTTATCTTTTTGGCTTTTCAATGTGACAGGTGCCAGAGAACGGGAAATATTTCGAGAAGAAATGAAGGACCGTTGCAAAACATTCTAGAAGTGGAGATATTCGATGTATGGGTATTGATTTCATGGGACCATTTGTTCCATCATTTGGAAACTTGTACATCCTGGTTGCTGTAGATTATGTTTCCAAATGGGTTGAAGCAATTGCACTGCCATCCAATGACTCAAAAGTTGTGATCAAATTCTTGAAGAAGAACATTTTCACTCGATTCGGAACACCGCGGGCAATTATCAGTGATGGTGGCTCTCATTTCTGCAACAAATACTTTGATGCACTTCTATCCAAATACAGCAGTTACTCACAAGGTTGCCACTGCTTACCATCCACAGTCAAATGGACATGTTGAGGTTTCAAACAGGGAAATCAAAAGAATCCTAGAAAGAAACGTTGGATCAACAAGGAGGGACTGGTCAACAAAACTAGATGATGCATTATGGGCCTACAGGACAGCTTACACACCTATTGGTATGTCCCCATATCGATTGGTGTTTGGGAAAGCATGCCATCTGCCAGTTGAGCTTGAACACAAGGCGTACTGGGCACTGAAGAAGTTGAATCTTGACTCACAAGCTGCAGGAGAGAAAAGACTGCACCAACTCAACGAATTGGAAGAATTTCGCCTACAGGCTTATGACAATGCCAAATTATACAAGGAAAAGACAAAGAAATGGCATGACCGAAAAATAGTGCACAGACAGTTGGAACCAAGGCAGCAGGTGTTGTTATACAACTCAAGGCTGAAACTTTTCCCTGGAAAGTTGAAATCTAGGTGGTCTGGACCATTTGTGATCACTCAGGTTTTACCATATGGAGCTGTTGAGTTACTGGATCCCAATACCAACAACACATTCAAGGTTAACAGTCAGCGTGTCAAGCACTACTGGGGAGAATCATTTGGGCGACAAAAAGAAAGTGTCACACTTGCAGATCCAGCATAAACGTTCGAAAAGTCACGTCTAGCTGACGACTTAAAACTTAGCGCTCGCAGGGAGGCAACCCATGCAATTTTTGTATATATTGTGATTTGGTGTGATTTAATTTTGTGTGTTTAGTTTTTGGCAGATTAAGTCATTTCAAGATGGAGAAGCTCTCACAAATCTTCACAAGCAATTTCCTTCTCTCCCTCAAAAATCTTTAATGAAAGTTTACAAAGCTCGCTTGGAACGAATGAGACTACTGACAATCCATGGTGTGCCCAATGACATTCGTTGGGTAATTGAAGCACGAGTTCGATTGGCAGGTGAGTCTTCTGAATCTTTTTTTCACATCTGCCTGGTTTTGGAAGAAGCACCTATGCAAAGAAACGAAGAGCTAAGCAAATGGGTGTTTGTTACAAATGTGCACGTTGGAATTGTAATACTCGTTGTCGTTCTTTAGGAATGGTGTCTGTTAATCGCGAAGACAAAATTAAATTCATTAGGGATGGCTTGAGTAAGGAGTCGTTAGATGATAATCTTCGACTCTTGAACGCATCCCAGTGGATATGTTCACATAGACTTTCGCAGATTACATACACAATTTCAAAAAGAAAGACAACAGTTAAGTCTCGGGAATCTGACTAAAAAAG
Organism: Zanthoxylum bungeanum; assembly: GCA_019454045.1. NCBI lineage: Eukaryota > Viridiplantae > Streptophyta > Magnoliopsida > Sapindales > Rutaceae > Zanthoxylum > Zanthoxylum bungeanum. The sequence goes on along the minus strand of SKCR01039114.1, from coordinate 13,353 downwards.
ACCCTGTTTGCCAATTTATAAGAAAATTGGATGGGAAGCTTGTCCCTGACGCATAGACGTCAATCAAGCTTGTTATTTTTGTAAATATTTATCTCTTGTCTTTTCCTTCCTAATAATTGTGATTTGTTTTGTTGTTTTCTTTTATTTTCTCCGATAGGATCCAGATTTTGTTGACTATCACGATCTATTTTACTATTTTGCTACTAATCGTCCTTTGGAAGATACTTGTGCTATTTTTACTCACCCTTTTCAGGTATTATAAATTCAACTCATCATTGCACTTTTGAAGACATCCAGAGTTAAAAAAAATGGAAACCACTTCTAGAAGACGAGTTGAAAACATCTGTGTGTTTTGCGGTAGTACTGTTGGTACTAAACCACAATACATAGAAGCAGCACAGGAATTGGGTCGAGTCTTAGCTGTAAGGAATATGCACTTAATATATGGAGGAGGCAATCTTGGATTAATGGGGATCGTTTCAAAGGCCGTACAGGAAGGAGGCAGTCATGTTTTGGGAATCATCCCAAAACCCTTGGCAGAGGCAAATCTTATTGAACCATCAAACGGAGAGGAACTAATCGTACCAGGTATGTCTGAACGACTGATAGAAATGATTAACCGTGCTGATGCTTTTATTGCTTTGCCAGGTGGCTTGGGCACATTGGAGGAAATTTTTATTGTACTATCTTGGGCGAACCTAAACATACACCAGAAACCAATTGGGCTGTACAACGTTGATGGGTTTTACGATTTTCTTTGTGTGTTTCTTGATGATGCTCGGAGAAATGGGTTCGTGTCAAAACCTTTAAAAGAACTCCTCTTTACTGCCAGAACTGCTCCGGATCTAATAGACCAACTCATAGCCTATGAACCGAAAGTTGACCCTATCATATCAAAGATAAATTGGTCCGAGGACGATCGTGGTAAGAGACGTCGAATTAATCTGGATCTTAACCTGTAATTTTCCTGTAGAATTTCAGCTCATCAGGTATTATTTTCTAAACTCTTCTTCTACTGTTTAAGACATTGGGGACAATGTCTCATTTAGGTTTGGGGGTGAGGTATAGTTAATAGTACTTGTTTGTATTGTGTTATTTATTTTTAGTCCTAAATTTTTCGAAAAATACAAAAAAAAAATTGAAAAATTGAAAAAATTACAAAATATATTTGCATTTTTGTGTTTTTATTTTAACTAAAAAGGTGAAATTGGTATGAAATAGCTGAGTAAGGAGTTTCCACTCTTGAGACGTATTTCAAGCACCATTTATTTCGAAATAAGTTATCTTTTTGTTTATTTCCTTTTTTGAATTATTTAATTTGTGAATTCTCCATAATACTGACTAAAATGAATCTTCATATGCTCATTTGACAGGTATTATCAACATGCATAGTAACATACAGACATGAGTTGTAATTGAAAAGTTTGTAATATTCCGTGCTCTAGTTTAATTGGAGGAAGCATCTATACATAGTTATGGAAAAAAAAAAAAAAAAATTTCTGATGTACAAAAATAAAGTATCTAAGATACGGGTTATTAAGTCTGTAAGGGTGTTTTAACACCTAGTGCCCTAAAACCAACTGGTTTGGGAGTCACTGGCCCAAAGCTCGCTACATGGATCGAAGATGCTACAAAAAAATATATTTATATCTGAAGTCTGAGTAATTAAGTTCGTAGGGGTGTCTTAACACCTGGTGCCCTAAAGCCAACTGGTTTGGGAGCCACCGACCCAAAGCTCGCTACATAGACGAAGGTATTGTAAAATAAAAAGTCAAAATTCAGAAAAAGCAAAGAAAAAATCAGAAAATCTGAAAAATTATTCCATTGCTACAGAAAGGTGTGAAATCTGATAGAACTTTAGGACAAAAATATTACTCTCTTATCACTACACTTGTGACTGTTGTGAGCAAAAATGAGTTGTTTAATATTATGTTGACTGTGTATATGAAGAAAGGTAAAAATAATCGGAGAATTTACTGATTCGGTAATTTAGAAAGAAACAAAACACTAGTAACTTGGAGTAGAAGTTTCACCTGATTAGTCGCTAACATCTTTATTCTCTTTTCGCTTGTCTTTTTGCTTTTGTGTGCATTAGTTTTAATACTTTTTTACTTTTGTAAAATGTTTGTGGGTATCATTGCTGTAAACCCTCACGAGACTACAACTCGTCCACTAGGGACACCTAGGGGTTTAAAGGTTTGTTGCATACGCTAAATGCAATCGTGATCCCTACGAAAGTGGCTTTGTTAATTTATTTATGTTATTTTACTCTATGTTTTGCTCGAGGACTAGCAAAATGTTAGGTTTGGGGGTGTGATGAGTGGTATTTATATCACTATTTCCCACTCATTTAACCTAATATTTTGTATAGTTTCTTGAGTTTTGTGAACGTTTTGATGTGTTTTGTTGTTATTTTGCAGATAAATAAAGTTTGGATAGCACTGGAGGCAATTTGGGGCAAAGCCGGACAAAAATGCATCGACAGGGATATTTTATTCTTTGCCGCGTCACGACGCCCAACATGCGCCGAATCCGCTAACGTGCGCCGAGTCAACGGATCAGAATTTGAGAAGTTTGACTTTGCTAACGTGCGCCGTGACACGTGTCACCATCACAACGAATCTGCTAACGTGCACCGTCCACGTGTCAACACATATGCTGCCGACACTCTCACTTGACACGTGTCGCCTCGTCATCAGCCATGTCAGCGGTCAACGAGTCAACTTTGCCATGTGTCATGGCACGTCATCAGCCACGTCACAAGGTCAACCAAGTCAACATGCCACGTCAGCATCCGCCAATCACAGGTGACACGTGTCGCCACGTGTCGCATCCTATTGTGCCGACAATTGCAACACACGCCAGCGCCACGTCATCGCCACGTCAGCACCACATCAGCATGACGTCATCAATGACGTCATCACAATAATTGAGTCTTAGCCGCCATGACACGTGTAGCTTTAAACAGTCAGCCGCCTTGCTACGTGTCGCCTCCTCATCGTGCCACGTCGACAAAATCCAGCGTCGCGACGCTGAGGGCTTTGGCGTCGCGACGCTCGAACAGTAAAATTTTACCTATAAATAGAGCGCGAAATTTCAGATTTCTGTGTACCATTCTCTCTCTTCTAATCCGTGTAAAGCGAGAGTTTCTCTCTCTAGAATATTTTAGTTTTTAATTTTTTACTTTTGTAATTTAATTTTAATTACATTTTGTAATAATAGTAATTTACTTTCTTTTTCTTTACTTTTACAGTTTTTACTATTTACCATGAGGAGGTAATTCCCCAGCTAGGGTGAAAGGTAATTCTTTTACTATTGCTATTTAGATTAATCTCCCTTAAAAATAATATATTTACTATTTAAAATTTGACTTAAAAAGGGATACCGCTATATTGGTCGGTTGGTAAATCAATTTAACTTGGTTAAACCTGATTAAGAAAGGATACCGCCAGACTGGTCGGTTGGTAAATTTATTTCCTTTTTCCTTTATGACTGGTTTATTTTGGTTCCGCCTTTATGGCTGGTTGAACTTAATTTGATTTAATCAGGATACCGCCAGACTGGTCGGTTGGTATTTAATTTTAATTTGGTTTAAACATGACTAATCAAGGATACCGCCAGACTGGTCGGTTGGTTAATTTATTTTTGGTTCCGCCTTAATGGCTGGTTGGACTTAATTTGATTTAATCAGGATACCGCCAGATTAGTCGGTGGTAATATCACAAGTTTATATATTATTTTCTGGGAGATTATCTAAATTAGTAGTAGTAAAAGTAATTCATTTTACCTTAGCAATTTTATTTTATTTCACTTTCAATTCATTCAGCATTTATTTTACCGCATTTACTTTATGCAATTTTATTTTAAGTCTTTTAAGTTTTTAGCCCTAGTTATGTGTCGTAGCTAAGTTATTTATCTAGGGTTGTGATGAAATTCAATGTCACGGGTTTATAAGGGTTAGATTATAATTTGGGTAATATAAAGATTTATTTATTGAGTCTTAATCTTAATGTTCTTTAATTAACTGGCCATTAATTAAATTGATTAGGTAAACTTAAAATGAACTAGACATAGGGATTTTAAGTTTAAGACCTTAGATTCAATAGCCCACGATCTTCCTTAAGGATAGATAACCCTTTCAATAGATTTCCTTACAGGATAGGAATATACCTGTCGGGCGAGGGTAGCTATAATTGGGACTTAATCTTAATGAATCTAGGTAATTTGGTTGACATAGACATATGGTTCAATTGGATTAAACTAACTAGGTATTTGTAATTGACCATCGAAAGAGGCTTTTACATAAATTAGTGTTTCAGGTTAATAAATCAATATATTACCCAACTATAAGATAACCACTTCATCTTTTAATAATATTGGAATAAATCACAACCCTAGATAGTTTTTAATATTGAATTTTCTTAAAAATCTATCTTCGAACAATTTTAGTTACTTGTCTTTAAATTTAGAATCATGGCTATTTCAAATCAATTAAACAATCTGTTAGATACTAGTAATCATTTGACCTCATAAAATTAATAATTTAGGTATTAAGTCCTCGTGGGATCGATACTTTTTATACTACTTGAACGATACGTACGCTTGCGTTATACGTGTGTGTTTACGCCGGTCAATTAGCGAACCCGAGCCCGGGAGTATTTACAGGCCCACTCAGTTTTTGAATTAAAGTGGGGCCCACAAGTCACATCACGCATCACATCATTAGTCACTCAAGTGATGGAAGTCTTGTCACTTTTTAGTGATTGACATCTTGTCATTTTTTTATTGATGAGGGTTGTTGGAGGCATTGATGACTTGTACCAATTTTTGGAAAATTGGTGAATGGTATTTGATTTTTGAAATCAAACACACAACACATTCATTTTCATCTCTCCCTCTCTCAAAAATCGAAAATCCATCTCTCCCTCTCCATCTCTTGCTTGGCCGAGAGTTGTAAGAAGAAACAAGGAAATTTTGTTGCAAAATTTTCTTTTGCTAGCACATAAAGAGATCTTACAAATGTTATAGGGAAACCTATCCTTGAGCTTGGAATCAAAGATCAAAGCTTGGAGCATTGATTCAACATTCAAAGAGGAGCTGGGAAGATCAACATACATCAAAAGGGGCTTGGCCGAAACATCCATGGAGGAATTTTTGAACTTCTCTTCTACATCCCACCGAGCATTGTAAGTATTTCCGACATCTTACTTTGTTGTATTCACATGTTTCATTGCTTAATTTGATCTTGGTTTGACCTAGAAAACCCAACAATGGTATCAGAGCCATAATTGAGCACGGAATTGGATTTAGGGTTCTTAACTTTAATTTGGGTATTTTTGATTTGAGCATGTTTTATTCAAATTGTTTGTGTTTGAGCATGCTTATAATATGTTAACTTTGAGTTGTGCATGATCAATTTGAAGACATATTTAATTGGATTAATTTTCCCCAAATTTGAGGCTTGGCCGAATATTGATAGAACCCTAGCTTTCAGTGATTTTTGAATTTTAGACAATTGGATATGTTTAAAATGCATGGGATATATTAGTTTGTGATTTAATTGGATTAAAATCAAAATTGATATAAAAAGTCCCATATTGTCGAGAGCTTAGGAAGCATGTTGGAATTGATTTTGCTTCAATTTGTGTTGGACATAAGTTGGTTAATTAAAGCATGATTAATTAGTGTAATTGTGTTTTGGAAATATTAATTTAACTAATTAATTATGGCTAATACACTTTAATTAATTTAATTGTGATAGTTGGAATATTGTGATTAAATTAATTGGGCTTAATTTGGAATTGGGCTAAAATGTTGTATTTGGGCTTAATGGGCTTGTTGGGCCAAGTTTGGTTAGGATAATTGGTTGGATCCAATTGGGCCTAAAACCATTTCCATAAAGACCAAATGATAATTGGGCCTTCATAATTTAGTGGGCCTAAGGGCCTAAATTGATTTTTGGCAAAGAGTGATTCCTTATTGGGCTTTGGTTACCAAAGTCCATGCCTTAATAAATTAATTGAAAGCCCATTGGACTTTAATTAAATTGACATTGGATGTTAATTGGGCTTTGAGACCCGTTAAGATTAGATTTAGAATCTAAGTCGCAAAGACTCATCAATAAAGTGTAATTATTTAATTTGGAATTAAATAAAGAATTAGTATTGATTACAAATTAAATTGGATTTAATATTGTAGTTTGATATAATTCAAGAATTTGTATTTTGAGTACTTATTCTTAAACGAGTTGAACTCGCGCAAATCAAATCGTTGTTTGAACATTGGATGGTCATTAATAAAAGATAAATTATTGGATTAGATTGATTGATAACATGTTTGTGTGTGAATACATGGATGTGATGTATGAATAATGTATATCGGATGGATATTAGATGGGCGAGGGCAATTTTGGAAATTATTGTAATAAATTTAGAATTTATTAAATTGGACATGCGTGTCCAGCCTATTACCTCTTGACTCTTTATATTTCTCTTCTCACCTATTCCCCTCAATATAAATGAGGTTTCTTTAGAAGTGTTATGTAATTGGGTAGAAGTAAGATTTGTGCTAGCGGGAGAGAGGAAATGAAGAGATTTGTTCTAGGAAAAAAAATGTTTTATATATCCATCCGCATATCATTATTAATTTATTTATCGTACCTTATTATGCTTTTAGAATGCATGTTTAAGGGTGTATGATGAGACCTAATCAAAGATAATTAATTGGTTGCCAATTACGCGAAAAACCCTCAACAAATATTAAACGCTTTCCTTCCATTGAGTGATTCTCTCTCAAGATCTAAGATTGGCACTGGTTTGTTGGCCAAAGTCAAGACCTTTTTCCATCGCGGATGTGTTTGAATCATGAAGGCTTTGTTCCATATCGCATGTCTTGTCCAAGTTGTGATTTGTTGGCCAAAGTCAAGATCATTTTTTATCCATCGACATCGATTAAGAAGCTTTCCAAAGTCAATGGGTCCCACTTAACTGGAATCATTAAGCTTGTTGTGCCAAAGCCAAGGCTTAGTTGATTCAGAGGAAAAAAGTTAGGGAATATATCAGATATATTGGCATATATTAGATATATGTTTCAGATTTGGATGTCTACCTACTGGATCTAGGAATTTGCTGAGATCCAATTGATCTTAGAGATCTACCTAGTTAAATATCATACAGCTTGTTGGCCAAAGTCAAGGTTGTGTGTTATTTAACGGGATCCTCACCCACTAGGAAACTAGCCCGAGTACTCAACAGAGGGTTAGAGGCTCGCCGAAAAATAGTGGGAGGCATGTATTAAATTTGCAATTTCGTTTAGATACTTGCCAATACGCGCTCATATCATTTTCGTCAGTTAATAATATATATTAGTTGGACTAATATTTAATTGTTGTTTTAATTAAACAGTTGGACTGTATTCAAACTACTTCATTTATAGTTGATTATATAATGGATTATAGTAATCAATATATTTGAATTTAACCAATCAAATTATAGTTGATTATATAGTTAGACTATAGTAATCATTATATTCAATAGTACCCGAAAAAATCGTTGATTGGATAATTGGACTATGGGAATCAAGATAACTGAAAGATTAGCGTTTAGAACATAACCTGGGAGAAACTATCTTTAAACGGCTCCAATTTTCAAATTGGGAATAAACCTCAGGATAGTGCTGGGAATGAGAAGTTATTCTATTTGATAGAGAAAACATCTCGGGCCTGAGCCCGGAGTTGAGCAAATAGTGGAGAATGAGTTTTGGAAGACCGCATGGTGATGATAACTTTAGTGCTCAATCCTTTATGCTTACCGCAATGACACTTAATTCCGTCGTCAAAACTAAGGATTAGATCCTTATACCATTTGTTGAAATTAAAGATCTTCAAGATCTATCATAGATCTTAGAAGTACGATGAAAAGAAGCTCTTTCGCTCATGTATGTCAGAGGGTACATCTGTCGAGCACAAGGTGTCGCAGATGATTACTGACATCGATCAGCGAGGTTAGCTGGGCATTACCTACGTGGCCGAGACTACCAAAGATTTGATCTTATAGTCTCTACCTGAAAGCTGGGGCAGGTTCATTATGAACCAAGAGAGAACTCTTGGAGAGTTGATGGTTATGCTCAAGGAGGCAGAGTTAGAGCTTCTAAAATGGGCAGAGGCAAGAACATCACAGTCTTCTAGGAAGACAAATGACATATCCTAAGATGTCTGCCTAAACTGTGGCAAATGGGGTCACTGGATGCGTGACTGCCGTATGGACAAGGCAGACATGAAGGAAGTGAAGGTGGGGCAAGGCTCCGACTTCAAGTATGTTTGTCATAAACATGTTCACTATTAGTTTCAAAATTGGATCTTTGATACTAGATGTGGTACATAAATATGTACTGATGTGCAGAATCTGCTGATTAGCAGGAGACTGACTTCAGATGAGATCGACCTGCGAGTCGAAAACGGGACGTAAGTCGCTATTTTAATCGTAGAAACCTAAGTTTAGGAACTACCCTTTGGGTCTGTACCTAAATTAGGAAACTGTTAAAATGTACCTAGTTTGACTAGAAACATTATCTTTATATCTAAGTTTAACCCGTTGCGGGTATACCTTTATTCTAAACACTAAGTGTTTTATTTTATAAAGATGATATTGAGGTAAACACATTAGACATGAATAACAGTATTTATATTTAGAATATAAATGAATCTCAAACATATGACATGACAAACAAATAGCTCAAACTGAATTAATCAGATGACTTATTTGTGGCATTGGTGTCTGGGCACATTAATAAGACTCGTATATCCACACTTCGAAGAGTGGGTACTAGGACGGATTTGATTCTAATCAAAAGATGAAGTCTACGAATCTAGTTTATTGGGCAAAGTGCCTAAAATACCTTTTACTTGGTAAAAGTGTAAGTGCCACCGATCTGTTAGCCCTCGCTCATAGTGACGTAAGTGGGCCCATGTCTAGCTAGCCTAAAGGTGGATATCAATACTTCGTAACCTTTACGGATGTGGCATCGCGTTATGGTTATCTATTTCTTTTGAAACATAAATCGGAAACTTTTGATAAATTCAAAGAGTTTTGACACGAAGTATAAAAACAGACCGGAAAGAGTATTAAAACATCACGATTGGACCGTGATGAAAATACTTAAGCAATAAGTTTCTCAATTATTTGAAAGAGTATAGTATTCTTTCATAAAGGACTCTCTCAGAACACCTCAATTTGATGGTGTGTCTGAACAGAGAAACCGAACTTTGTTGGATATGGTAAGGTTATTATGAGTCGCTCTGAGCTACCATTTTCTTCTAAGGATACGCATTAAACAATGCAATACTTATTTTGAATAAGGTTCCATGAAAATCTGTTAGACAGACTTCTTATTAGATATGAACAGGAAAGAAACTAGGTTTCTCTTTCCTGAAGATTTGGGTATGTTGGGCATATGTTTGGATGATACCAAACTAAAACCCAAATCGGATAAGTGCCTAATTTGTAGGTTATCCTAGAGTAACCAAAGCATAGTATTTATACAACTCACAAGAGAACAATTTAATTATTGCTCTCCATGCGTTTTTCCTAAGAGGAATACCTATATGCAGTGGTAAGTGTGAGGAAAGTAAAACTCGATGAAAATCGTAGTAATACTGTTCCAGGCACCGACTCATTAATGGAACACAAATAGTTAATCAGGGATGAAACTGTACCATAATCTTCGAATACACAAGAACCGCGTAAGTCAGAGAGAGTCAGAAAAAAACCTGGGAGGTATGGGTTTCTGATCTCACCTCATGTAGATGTCAATCTTATTGAGGAAGACGAACTGACTACGTATGAGGAAGTGATACAAGGTATCGACTCCCTATTATGGCAAAGTGCCATGAAATCCGAAATGGATTTCATGTATACCAACCAAGTTTGGACACTGGTTGTTCTACCAGAAGGCATTGTGCCTATTGGTATTATATGATTCTTCAAGGAAGATAAACATGGATGGCAACATACAAACGTACAAAGCTAGGCTTGTAGCGAAAATATATCGTTATCAGCATTGTGTCGATTACGACGAAACCTTTTATCCGTTGCCATGATTAAATCCATTTGGATAATGCTTGCTAATGCTGCATATTTCATTCATGAAATATGGCAGCTGAACGTCAAAATCGTTTTCCTTAAACGGAAACCTTTTGGAGGATGTTTATCAACATCCTGACGGTTTTGTCGTACCTTAACAAGCAAACAAGGTTTGTAAGTTAAATCGATCCATTTATGGATTGAAGCAAGCATTACGTTCTTGGAACTAGCGTTTTGATATAATCATAATGGTATATGATTTAATTCAAAACGAAATAATTCTTGTGTATTAAGGAGGTTAGTGGGAGCGCACTGACAATGATTGTTTCTAAATAATGATGATATATCATTTCTTGAAATGACATTCCTATAATACAATTGTGAAAGCTTGGCTTTCATGATAATTCTCCATAGAATACTTGCGAAGAAACACCTTTATTCTAGGAATAAGGATCTACTGGGAGATCTAAAAGTTGTTGGCACTCTTCGAGAACTCATACATTGAAGATATCTACGCGACCTGGTGTCTCATATGCTTGTGAGCATATGAGTCAAAATCAGGCCAATACTAGTGATAGTCACTGGATTGATGTTTAGAACATCCTTAAGTATCTTAGATGAACTAAGGATGCTTTCTTAAGCTATGGAGGAGAAGAAGTTAAGTGACTGGGTTCACTGCTGGAAGTTTACAAACCGACAATAATGATTGTAAGTCGTAATAAGGGTACCATATAGTTTGAATAAGAGAACAATGAGCTGGAAATCTTCCAAGCAAGATACTGTTGCCGAATAAACAATAAAAGCGGAATATTACTGCAGCTGAGGCAGCAATAGAAGCATTTTGGATCTATAATAATCCTAATTAGATTAGGTGTAGTTCTATTAGCGCGAGCTAGACTACAGCACAGGCTAAAGAATTAATGGTCTCATCAACGATCCAAATATATACTTTAATTATTCATCTGATTCGTTCAGATCATATATCGTGGCGATGTGATGATCAAATAAATCGCATAAGATGATAACCATATAAAATCCGCTGACGAAAGCAGTTTCTCAGCAGAAGTTTGAGTGACCCGTACATAGTTCAGGTGTAGGACACTTGAGTGATTGGCTATAGGCCAAGTGGGAGATTGTTGGACAATTATGACCCATATCATCACTTTTGTACAGAACATGGTGTTGTGTTGTACAAATTAACTATGTGACAAAGGAAATTGCTATTTATCATTTGTAAATTGATTACCAATATACAAAAATGATAAAAGTCCATATGATTAGTTCCAGATTAATAAGATATGAGACAATATTAACCACTAAGGTTTAATCATTAATATCCCTAGTCGTATTATTATCGAGACTGGACATCGATATGCGGAATAGACTAGTATTGCACCTGTGCGCGTTGTGGGAGCATAACGGCATAGTTCTAATATATTTAAGTATTGGATACTTATGCAAGTTTGATAAGAGATTGTGTTTACCGATGGTACGGGAACAGCTTCGCTCAGGATAGAGCCCTCAGAATTCCATTGGTAGTATGACTATGTGTCTATAGAAGTCCGAATCAGGGTAGGTGTATTTGGTCTTAACCTGAGACTTGCATCGCTAATACTTGCGACAATCAATATACTTTATTTTTTGTCATCCAGGGCTTTAACCGGTTCTGTGTACGCCTCTTCTAGGTATCCTGAGAATCGTAATGTATTGGGTGTCATGTCAAGATGGAAGTATCACTCCAGTCATATGGAGATGATGATCACGCAGAATACGGAACTAGTACTCTTTAGTACTGCAGTCATCGGGATAATATGACTAGGTTATGATTATCCGATTATAGAGACTAGTTACCAGAGATCCGATATATGCTTCGTACGTGGCAGACACAATTCCAGCCCCAGCCTTGCATGTGACATCCGATATAGGATCGCAATACGCAATACTACGTATACTGCACCTGACATAGATTACATATTCCTTAAAAGAATATTTCTGGAAATTGGGTAGGCACGGTGCTTTGCTAGAGGCCAATCATGTCTCGTAAATCGATAAAATGTAGTACGAGGTACGTACGTGTTCGGAAGTCCGACGATCGGATTTACTGCCAACATATCCAGGGATCTCATGGGTCGCTTCCCGAAGATTTGCCGATGACGTATGACTCGAACATAATTAATCTGGGATAATTAGAAGAGAGAGAATTAATCTAGGATTAATTACGGAGAATTTTATCTGGGATAAAATTCAATTAATAGAGAGAGATCGATTAATTTGGAATTAATCGATAAAATAATATATTCGCTATATTAAATGAAATTAGATTTCATAGTGGAATTAAAATTAGATTTTAATTCGGGCGAACGAATTAATTTAGAATTAATTCGCTAGCGATATGGATATTAATTTTACTAGGCATAATTATTTAATTAAATTTGAGTTAATTACGTCGCAACGGAAAATTCGTTAATTCGGAATTTTTGAAACATTGATTCAACATTCAAAGAGGTGCTTGGAAGATCAACATACATCAAAAGAGGAATTTTTGAACTTCTCTTCTACATCCCACCGAGCATTGTAAGTATTTCTGCCATCTTACTTTGTTTTATTCACATGTTTCATTACTTAATTTGATCTTGGTTTGACCAAGAAAACCCAACAGCTTCTAATGCAAGAATTTGACATGGATATCCGAGACAGGAAGGGGATAGAAAATCAAGTGGTATATCACTTGTCGAGGCTCAAAAATGGAGGTACAACTAGCAATGAGCTGACAATCAAAGAAACTTTTCCAGATGAACAGTTGTTTGCCATTAAGCAGCAGGAAGTCCCATGGTATGCTGACTATGTAAATTATATAGAATCGGGGAAATGGCCTTTGGAATGGACACATCAGCAATAGAAGAAATTTTTCAAATAAGTCAAGCACTATGTCTGGGATGAGTCGTACCTATTCAAACGTTATGCTGATCAGTTATTACGGCGTTGTGTAACACATGAGGAAATCAATAGTGTCATGCAGCTTTGTCATTCATCACCATATTGCAGAAACTTCAGCAGAGTCAGAACTACGGCCAAAGTCCCGTAATCAGGTTTGTTCTGGCCCACTCTGTTTAAAGATGCTCACTTATTCATTCTTCAATGTGACATGTGCCAGAGAACGAGAAATATCTTGAGGAGAAATGAAGGACCTCTTCAAAGCATTCTCGAAGTAGAGATATTTGATGTATGGGTGATTGATTTTATGGGACCATTTATTCCATCATACGGAAACCTG